>WNWK01019946.1:0-36795 GCA_009830355.1 Cherax destructor | reverse complement strand
TGCTCGTGTAACTTTGAGCGATGGTGTTGGCTCCACCATATACGGCGGAAATGCTGTCTTGATTGTAGAATGCCGCTGAAGAATCACCGTCTTGTTTCGATGGAGTTCACTTGCGATTGTCTCTACGTTTCTCCTTTTTGCAATCTGAAGCTGCGCACACTTCTGAATATACTGCAATGTTGATGTTAATCACTAAACGCGCTGGAACAGAGTTCTTATCTTATTTCCCGACGTTAGTGGAGATTAAATGATATAACGGACGCGAACGAGTAATGTCTATGTTGAATTACGTCGCCTCGCGCCGCATGACTACTAGAGTCGTATGACCCGTTCTTGCGGTGGCCAAATTCAATCTGACCGCTCGTGCTGCTTTTTGCAGCCTCGTGCAACCATGTGGTGCCACGAGGTGCCTCGTGGTGCTGTGGTCAGCACAATTCTTGACACACTGTTGACAGTACATCTGGCTTGAATTAAATTGTTTATGCAGCCAGACGCGCCTCCTCTGGCCCTTTCCTAAGGGTAGAAAGGGTGAGGGCCCTTACCAAGGGTAGTAAGGGCGCATACCCCCCTCCTTTGGAGAATTTTCTCCACACAGACTTTGCAAAAGCGTTTTGCGTAAAAGTGCACAAAATACGTGATAAAGAAATAACTGGCACAATGGGGAGATGGATCTTCAAGTTTCTAACCAATCGAACACAAAGAGTAGTGGTCCACAGAGTTAAATCGGAAGCTACCATAGTGAAAAGCTCTGTTCCACAAGGCACAGTACTCGCCCCCATCCTGTTCCTCATCCTCATATCAGACATAGACAGAGATGTAATCCACAGCACCGTGTCATCCTTTGCAGACGATACTAGGATCTGCATGAGACTGTCATCTATTGATGACACGGTTAACCTCCAAGAAGATATAAACCAAGTTTTCGAATGGGTAAATGAAAACAATATGATGTTCAATGAAGACAAATTCCAACTACTCCGTTATGGAAAAACTTGAGGAAATAATAATTAGAACTGAGTATACTACAAACTCTGATCATACAATAGAGCGAAAAAATAATGTGAGGGACTTGGGAGTGGTAATGTCTCAGGATCTCACTTTCAAGGATCACAACAGTGCCACGATCACAACTGCAAAGAAAATGATAGAATGGATAATGAGAACGTTCAAAACAAAAGATGCCAAGCCAGTGATGATTGTTTTCAAATCACTTGTTCTCTCTAGACTGGAATATTGCTGTACATTAACATCTCCGTGCAAAGCAAGTGAAATTGCAGATCTAGAGAGTGTACGAAGAACCTTTACTCCACATATAAGTTCCATCAAACACCTCAACTACTGGGAACACTTGGAATCACTTGACTTATACTAGCTGGAACGCAGGCGAGAGAGATATATCATAATCTACTCTTGGAAAATCCTAGAAGGAATGGTCCTGAATCTGCACACAGAAATCACTACCTACGAAAGTAAAAGACTGGGTAGGCGCTGCAAAATACCCCTAATTGGTACACTAAGAGAAAACACCATAAGTGTCCGGGTCCCAAGACTGTTCAACAGCCTCCCACCATGCACAAGGGGAATTACCAATAGGCCCCTGGCTGCCTTCAAGAGGGAGCTGGACAGATACTTAAAGTCGGTGCTGGATCAACCGAATCGTACGTTGGACTACGTGCGGCCAGCAATAACAGCCTAGTTGATCAGGCCCTGATCCACTGGGAGACCTGGTCGTGGGTCGGGCCGCGGGGGCGTTGATTCCCGGAATACCCTCCAGGTAAGTAGACCTTCCTATTATGACTTCCTGGAGTCCTTCCTGTCTCCACTGTAAATACTTTTACAAATCTCATATTGAGCTCCTTACATACCTCTTGGTCGTTTCTTGTGAACTCTCCTCCTTCCTTCCTCAGCCTGATTACCTGGTCCTTGACTGTTGTTTTCCTCCTGATCAGGCTATACAACAGTGTGTGTGTGTGTTTGTGTGTGTATTTACCTAATTGTGGTTGGAGGGATTGAGTCATAGCTCCTGGCCCCGTGTATGTTTGTCTACATACACTCTCAAACACAGTTTTGTTTGAGACAGACTTCAAATTAATCGCCTCAAGAAAAGATTTTTTGATGGCGGTGATGGGTTACTGAGCCATGGAATCAGAATTGACCTCTTCTTCCTTAGATTGAACTTGGTTGCCTCTCAGCGCTCCCACCTGAGAACAAAATTACTTTAATGCACAACAATCACGAGATCTTTCCATCATAACTCTTCAGGAAGCTGCTGCTCCTGAGACTCTCTCTCTCTCTCTCTCTCTCTCTCTCTCTCTCTCTCTCTCTCTCTCTCTCTCTCTCTCTCTCTCCCTCATACTATTGAAGGTAGTTGAATGCTCTGTTATTTACAGCTTGTCTTCATGACAAAGCCCAGCCAGTTCAAAAATCAATACAACCACCCAACTCCAGTTCATAACCCAAAATATCCAGTTTATAACTGCTCAATACTACCCAGCAACACAGTTCGTAATTGCTCAATACTAGCCAGCAACACCAGTTTATAACTGCTCAATACTACCCAGCAACACAAGTTTATAACTGCTCAATACTACCCAGCAACACCAGTTTATAACTGCTCAATACTACCCAGCAACACCAGTTTATAACTGCTCAATACTAGCCAGCAACACCAGTTTATAACTGCTCAATACTAGCCAGCAACACAAGTTTATAACTGCTCAATACTAGCCAGCAACACCAGTTTATAACTGCTCAATACTAGCCAGCAACACAAGTTTATAACTGCTCAATACTAGCCAGCAACACAAGTTTATAACTGCTCAATACTAGCCAGCAACACCAGTTTATAACTGCTCAATACTAGCCAGCAACACCAGTTTATAACTGCTCAATACTAGCCAGCAACACAAGTTTATAACTGCTCAATACTAGCCAGCAACACAAGTTTATAACTGCTCAATACTAGCCAGCAACACCAGTTTATAACTGCTCAATACTAGCCAGCAACACAAGTTTATAACTGCTCAATACTAGCCAGCAACACCAGTTTATAACTGCTCAATACTACCCAGCAACACCAGTTTATAACTGCTCAATACTACCCAGCAACACCAGTTCCTTAGTCTCATCATACGTTTTCTTAAATCTATGCTGCTCTTTCCCCAACTCCCTCTCATCCTTCTCTTTCCCCAACTCCCTCTCATCCCTCTCTTTCCCCAACTCCCTCTCTTTCCCCAACTCCCTCTCATCCCTCTCTTTCCCCAACTCCCTCTCATCCCTCTCTTTCCCCAACTCCCTCTAATCCTTCTCTTTCCCCAACTCCCTCTCATCCCTCTCTTTCCCCAACTCCCTCTCATCCCTCTCTTTCCCCAACTCCCTCTCATCCCTCTCTTTCCCCAACTCCCTCTCATCCCTCTCTTTCCCCAACTCCCTCTCATCCCTTTCTTTTCCCAACTCCCTCTCATCCCTCTCTTTTCCCAACTCCCTCTCATCCCTCTTTTTCCCCAACTCCCTCTCTTTCCCCAACTCCCTCTCATCCCTCTCCCCAACTCTCTCTTTCCCCAACTCCCTCTCATCCCTCTCTTTCCACAACTCCCTCTCATCCCTCTCTTTTCCCAACTCCCTCTCATCCCGCTCATTCCCCCTCCCCCATTTTAAGTATTTTTCATTCCTGGTGGTGCTCAAGACACTGACTCTTCTCAGTAATCCTTTGATTTTCTGTCTCCATAAACTTAACTCTGCTTTAATATATAAATTTTTAATTACAGAGGCTTCTAGAAATGAAATTATTTTTGATGTGTATTTCGCGTAATGTACATTAACTTCCGATGGTGACGTATTGGGGACAATAATATCGATAAGACATCCGTTACACAACAAACTTTTCAGGTCCCATCTATGATTATTCTGCAACACATAAGTCACTTTGTCTGACTTGTTTGTGTTATCCTGGAGGGTTGTCTACACATATGCTGCTATGTATGATAATCCATGTAACTGTATTTATGTATACCTGAGTAAACTTACTAACAAATCGGTGTGGGGAGGTATTCTTGTATCCGCCCCTCACAGTTTATGTGTGGGGAGGTATTCTTGTATCCGCCCCTCACAGTGTCTGTGTGGGGAGGTATTCTTCTATCCAACACCTCACAGTGTCTGTGTGGGGAGGTATTCTTCTATCCAACACCTCACAGTGTGTGTTAACAAGTGTATGTGGGACGGTACTTTTGTATTTAACACCTCACAGTGTGTTAATAAGTCTGTGTGGGGAAGTACTCTTTTATCCAACACCTCACAGTGTGTTAATAAGTCTGTGTGGGGAAGTACTCTGGTATCCAACACCTCACAGTGTGTTAATAAGTCTGTGTGGGGAAGTACTCTGGTATCCAACACCTCATAGAGTGTAAGGTGGTTTTCTTACCAGATGTTTTAGTCTTCGTGGGACGAATTTTAGTGTTCATGCATATGAAAATCCACTTAAAAAACGCACTGGTACGATTAGAATCGAAATAGCTTTTGTAGCTTGTTAAATTAACCAGAAAACACGATTGACTGATGTGTGTGTAGTAGAGGGTACTATGTACGTGTCGTACACTACAGGTAGAAAATGATTGAATTATGAAGGTAATCAGCATGATGCCATGTAAGATCAAAATAATAATAATATCTTTATTTCTACAAGTACATGTTCAAGGTATACAGGTCCAGCTGACATCAATGACATACTACTATATAGAAAGCCGCTTGTTATGCAGAGCATTTCCCGCAAATTAGGTCAATTTTGTCCCAGGATGCGACTCACACCAGTCGACTAACACCCAGGTACTCATTTTATACTAATGGGTGAATATGGACAACAGCTGTAAGGAAACACGCCGGGAATCGAACCTGGACAGTCACCATGTGAAGCGAAAGCTTTTGCTACCAGGCCACGGGCCACCAGGCCACGGGCCACCAGGCCACGGGCCACCGTGGCCACTTTGTTGGAAGACTGCAAAATATTCACTGTTCCAGTTTGCTTAGTATAACTAATAGAAAAATATATACGTTGCCTCGTATCTTACAGAATTAGACATGTGTTGCCTAGTATACCTTAAGGAATAAGAAATATGTTCCCTAGTATATCTGACAGAATAAGACACATGTTGCCAAGTATATCTTATATATGATACATTATATATAGTCTGGTCAATCTTATAAAATAAGTTTCCACATAAATTATCAAACTTTTACATAGAATTTCTCCAGCAATTGAAATTTATGGGAAAAGTAAACGAAATTTTATGATTTTTTGTGCATGAAGAATACTCATAAGTATATTTTATCTAAAAAAATAAGTTTTCAGAAAATCCTTGAAAATGCCTTGAATCGTCAAAAAATGCAATAAAATAACGTTTTATAGCATTTTTTAATATTTATAAATTATTTACATATTTTAAAAAAATCCCATTAAAAATCTATAAAAATCAATATTATTATATAATATTTTACATTATTTTTCAAATAATGCATGATTCCACTTTGACGGTTTTCTTTTTCTTTTTAGTAGGCTATACAGGAAAAGGGGTTACTAGCCCATTGCTCCCGGCATTTTAGTTGTACTTTGCAATTTGTCAGGTGACTAATCAAGTCTTTGACTTGATTAGTCACCTGACGTAACCACAAGTACACATGTACTATGTCACTCTTGAGTTGAAGAATACTAGTAGTCCCGTCATGCACCTCAGTGTACCTGAACAATAAGCCACGGTGTGCTGGAGGGAGGACACTGACACTGCGACAAGGCAGGCACTGTAACGTGGCACACACCCACCGAGTGACTGATCCTGCAGTCACATCATGGTGGAGACAAACCTCGTCCCATATTCCTGTGTTTCAACAATTGCCTACCCATAAATCTGACGACATTACACTCCCTCTGGAAGCATTATCCTGTCAGATTTAAATTGTCAATTATAGCTGTCAGGGGGATAGCAAGCTGCGTCTCAGCTGACGAAGGCGATGAAGGGGCACACCAGGAGGGAAGGAATTTATTCAGACCTTCGTGGATAAATCTATTTACAATTCATATAAAAAAAATTGGAAAGAAAATTTTTGATGTATTGGTTTCTTTTACATCATTATCAAGCCACGTTAAGTATCGAAACGTCTAAAGTATCGAAACGTCTAAAGTATCGAAACGTCTAAAGTATCGAAACGTCTAAAGTATCGAAACGTCTAAAGTTTCTTCTGCAAAGTGAATTTTTTTATTCTTCAAGATGCAGTATTGTGAATTTTATTTTTCAATGATAGATCTAAACTGTATTGTGATCATTTATATGAAAGTATGCGGGGTGTCCCAAGCCACGCGGGGTGTCCCAAGCCACGCGGGGTGTCCCAAGCCACGCGGGGTGTCCCAAGCCACGCGGGGTGTCCCAAGCCACGCGGGGTGTCCCAAGCCACGCGGGGTGTCCCAAGCCACGCGGGGTGTCCCAAGCCACGCGGGGTGTCCCAAGCCACGCGGGGTGTCCCAAGCCACGCGGGGTGTCCCAAGCCACGCGGGGTGTCCCAAGCCACGCGGGGTGTCCCAAGCCACGCGGGGTGTCCCAAGCCACGCGGGGTACCCAAAACCCGCAAGCCACGCGGGGTGTGAAGCCACTCGTGGTGCCCCAAGCCACGTCAGCTGTAATGTAAGAATAACAGAGCAAGTCATTATACATTAATCAAACTGAACAAAATAGAAGGAACAAGTACGTATACTGCGAAAAGTGTGCGTCTCTCAGAGTACACACTGTGCGTCTCTCAGAGTACACACTGTGCGTCTCTCAGAGTACACACTGTGCGTCTCTCAGAGTACACACTGTGCGTCTCTCAGAGTACACACTGTGCGTCTCTCAGAGTACACACTGTGCGTCTCTCAGAGTACACACTGTGCGTCTCTCAGAGTACACACTCTGTTCGTCTCTCAGAGTACACTCTCTGTGCGTCTCTCAGAGTACACACTCTGTGCGTCTCTCAGAGTACACACTCTGTGCGTCTCTCAGAGTACACTCTCTGTGCGTCTCTCAGAGTACACACTCTGTGCGTCTCTCAGAGTACACTCTCTGTGCGTCTCTCAGAGTACACTCTCTGTGCGTCTCTCAGAGTACACTCTCTGTGCGTCTCTCAGAGTACACACTCTGTGCGTCTCTCAGAGTACACTCTCTGTGCGTCTCTCAGAGTACACACTCTGTGCGTCTCTCAGAGTACACTCTCTGTGCGTCTCTCAGAGTACACTCTCTGTGCGTCTCTCAGAGTACACTCTCTGTGCGTCTCTCAGAGTACACTCTCTGTGCGTCTCTCAGAGTACACTCTCTGTGCGTCTCTCAGAGTACACTGTGCGTCTCTCAGAGTACATTGTGCGTCTCTCAGAGTACACTCTCTGTGCGTCTCTCAGAGTACACTCTCTGTGCGTCTCTCAGAGTACACACTCTGTGCGTCTCTCAGAGTACACTCTCTGTGCGTCTCTCAGAGTACACACTCTGTGCGTCTCTCAGAGTACACTCTCTGTGCGTCTCTCAGAGTACACTCTCTGTGCGTCTCTCAGAGTACACTCTCTGTGCGTCTCTCAGAGTACACTCTCTGTGCGTCTCTCAGAGTACACTCTCTGTGCGTCTCTCAGAGTACACTGTGCGTCTCTCAGAGTACACTGTGCGTCTCTCAGAGTACACTCTCTGTGCGTCTCTCAGAGTACACTCTCTGTGCGTCTCTCAGAGTACACTCTCTGTGCGTCTCTCAGAGTACACTCTCTGTGCGTCTCTCAGAGTACACTCTCTGTGCGTCTCTCAGAGTACACACTTTGAGAGTTTACGCTGAAACTGATTTAGAAATATGAGTATCCCTGACTGGTGATTTACAGGCTCCCTGACTGGTGGTTTACAGGCTCCCTGACTGGTGGTTTACAGGCTCCCTGACTGGTGGTTTACAGGCTCCCTGACTGGTGGTTTACAGGCTCCCTGACTGGTGGTTTACAGGCTCCCTGACTGGTGGTTTACAGGCTCCCTGACTGGTGGTTTACAGGCTCCCTGACTGGTGGTTTACAGGCTCCCTGACTGGTGGTTTACAGGCTCCCTGACTGGTGGTTTACAGGCTCCCTGACTGGTGGTTTACAGGCTCCCTGACTGGTGGTTTACAGGCTCCCTGACTGGTGGTTTACAGGCTCCCTGACTGGTGGTTTACAGGCTCCCTGACTGGTGGTTTACAGGCTCCATACAATCTTAATGACATTCAAACGTGTAAAAAACAAATGCCACAAACTTGTAATATTTCGGAGTTCTGACCAAAGATTCGAAGAATTAAAAATGTCAAAGGTCGACTGGCATCTTGATTATTGCAGTGACTTTGTTGCAATGGTTTTGTGATACTGACATGGTGTGGATAAGGGCACACATGTACCGCTCGTGTGCGAAACGTTTCCTTTATTGTCGTGAACTGAACATACTGAACATGTCTTTATCCCCAAGCAACCCTTGTTCTTAATAACTTTCTCACACTTTCACGTAGAGTTTGCAACCCATTTCTAAATTAGGTTAGGTGAGGTTAGGTTGGGTTGGGTGAGGTTACGTTACATTACGTTGGGTTGGGTGAGGTTACGTTACATTACGTTGGGTTGGGTGAGGTGAGGTTATGTTACGTTGGGTTACGTTACGTTGGGTTAGGTGAGGTTAGGTTATGTTAGGTTATGTTAGGTTACGTTACGTTGGGTTACGTTACGTTGGGTTACGTTACGTTGGGTTACGTTACGTTGGGTTACGTTACGTTGGGTTACGTTACGTTGGGTTACGTTACGTTGGGTTACGTTACGTTGGGTTACGTTACGTTGGGTTACGTTACGTTGGGTTACGTTACGTTGGGTTACGTTACGTTGGGTTGGGTGAGGTGAGGTTATGTTACGTTGGGTTACGTTACGTTGGGTTGGGTGAGGTTAGGTTAGGTTACAACGGATAAACTATAAATATAAGAGAAAAGGGCGATGAAACAGTCTGGCGCGCGACCAGAGAGTAAGCAGCCATTGCACGCGGCTCGTATATCAATGTCATGTTTCAACTGTTGAAGGCTCCGTCTACAGTCACCTATTTGTTATTGTTGCCATTGTGTCTGTGTTACCAGCACTGCGCATGACACAACTGTCCTCTAGCATCACCTACTGGCAGTGATTTCTCTTGTATAGAGAATAACGTACAAGTATAGTCTGGTTGAACCTTGCTGTCATTTCCGAAAATTCCCAGTGGAGGCTAAAACGTTTCTAAGGGGAGCGCCGCCCCCTGCTGGCCCTCTATTGGCTGCTGGCTTGTGCCCCTTCCACCCATCACTGCAGAAAACGGTGAAAAATGCGACTTAAAATATCTTCTGCTACTGGCTAATTTCATTGTAGTTCCTGAGGGAACTCGCCCATACAAGAAACATTACGTCAGTAATTATTTTTCTGGGCGAGGCTGTCAGCACAGCTTGACATTAATTGCAAAGATTTAAACTATAATTTTAACAAATTTGGAATAACAGAGAATATTAATATTTTATGTAAGCTTCATTTAAAACGTGATTCTCCATCTAAATTTTTAAACATTTATTAAAGATTTAAAGATTCGTCATTTCCCTCTGACACACTGTTTGTACATGAGTGAATGACACTCAGGCGAGCATGAGTGAATGACACTCAGGCGAGCATGAGTGAATGACACTCAGGCGAGCATGAGTGAATGACACTCAGGCGAGCATGAGTGAATGACACTCAGGCGAGCATGAGTGAATGACACTCAGGCGTGCATGAGTGAATGACAATCAGGCGAGCATGAGTGAATGACACTCAGGCGAGCATGAGTGAATGACACTCAGGCGTGCATAAGTGAATGACACTCAGGCGAGCATGAGTAAATGACACTCAGGCGAGCATGAGTGAATGACACTCAGGCGAGCATGAGTGAATGACACTCAGGCGAGCATGAGTGAATGACACTCAGGCGAGTTATGAGTGAATGACACTCAGGCGTGCATGAGTGAATGACACTCAGGCGAGCATGAGTGAATGACACTCAGGCGAGCATGAGTGAATGACACTCAGGCGAGCATGAGTGAATGACACTCAGGCGAGCATGAGTGAATGACACTCAGGCGAGCATGAGTGAATGACACTCAGGCGAGCATGAGTGAATGACACTCAGGCGAGCATGAGTGAATGACACTCAGGCGAGCATGAGTGAATGACACTCAGGATAGCATGAGTGAATGACACTCAGGCGAGCATGAGTGAATGACACTCAGGCGTGCATAAGTGAATGACACTCAGGCGAGTATGAGTGAATGACACTCAGGCGAGCATGAGTGAATGACACTCAGGAGAGCATGAGTGAATGACACTCAGGCGAGTTATGAGTGAATGACACTCAGGCGTGCATGAGTGAATGACACTCAGGCGAGCATGAGTGAATGACACTCAGGCGAGCATGAGTGAATGACACTCAGGCGAGCATGAGTGAATGACACTCAGGCGAGCATGAGTGAATGACACTCAGGCGAGCATGAGTGAATGACACTCAGGCGAGCATGAGTGAATGACACTCAGGCGAGCATGAGTGAATGACACTCAGGCGAGCATGAGTGAATGACACTCAGGCGAGCATGAGTGAATGACACTCAGGCGAGTTATGAGTGAATGACACTCAGGCGTGCATGAGTGAATGACACTCAGGCGAGCATGAGTGAATGACACTCAGGCGAGCATGAGTGAATGACACTCAGGCGAGCATGAGTGAATGACACTCAGGCGAGCATGAGTGAATGACACTCAGGCGAGCATGAGTGAATGACACTCAGGCGAGCATGAGTGAATGACACTCAGGCGTGCATGAGTGAATGACACTCAGGCGAGCATGAGTGAATGACACTCAGGAGAGCATGAGTGAATGACACTCAGGCAAGTTATGAGTGAATGACACTCAGGCGTGCATGAGTGAATGACACTCAGGCGAGCATGAGTGAATGACACTCAGGCGAGCATGAGTGAATGACACTCAGGCGAGCATGAGTGAATGACACTCAGGCGAGCATGAGTGAATGACACTCAGGCGAGCATGAGTGAATGACACTCAGGCGAGCATGAGTGAATGACACTCAGGCGAGCATGAGTGAATGACTCAGGCGAGCATGCAGAAAGCCCCTTAGTTATATGTGATAATAAAGTAGTTGATGTGGGAATGTCTGACGTGAACTTTGAGACTTATAATACCTGATGACGTAACATTTCTGTTATCTTCAATCCGAAAAAAACAATATTATCCTTGAATCTTTCGTGCTTATATTAAATTAAGTTTTGAAACTAAATGAGAAACAGATATCAGAAAGTTACGTAGACTTTAACTACCGTCACTAGTGAAGCTGTCTTTGTCACTGTTGTTACTGAAGCTGTCTATGTCACTGTTGTTACTGAAGCTGTCTTTATGTCACTGTTGTTACTAAAGCTGTCTTTATGTCACTGTTGTTACTGAAGCTGTCTTTGTCACTGTTGTTACTGAAGCTGTCTTTATGTCACTGTTGTTACTGAAGCTGTCTTTATGTCACTGTTGTTACTGAAGCTGTCTTTATGTCACTGTTGTTACTGAAGCTGTCTTTATGTCACTGTTGTTACTGAAGCTGTCTTTATGTTACTGTTGTTACTGAAGCTGTCTTTATGTCACTGTTGTTACTGAAGCTGTCTTTATGTCACTGTTGTTACTGAAGCTGTCTTTATGTCACTGTTGTTACTGAAGCTGTCTTTATGTCACTGTTGTTATTGAAGCTGTCTTTATGTCCCTGTTGTTACTGAAGCTGTCTTTATGTTACTGTTGTTACTGAAGCTGTCTTTGTTACTGTTGTTACTGAAGCTGTCTTTGTTACTGTTGTTACTGAAGCTGTCTTTATGTTACTGTTGTTACTGAAGCTGTCTTTGTTACTGTTGTTACTGAAGCTGTCTTTGTACTGTTGTTACTGATACTGTACTGAAGCTGTATTATGTCACTGTTGTTACTGAAGCTGTCTTTATGTCACTGTTGTTACTGAAGCTGTCTTTGTTACTGTTGTTACTGAAGCTGTCTTTATGTTACTGTTTTTACTGAAGCTATATTTGTTACTGTTGTTACTGAAGCTGTCTTTATGTTACTGTTGTTACTGAAGCTGTCTTTATGTTACTGTTGTTACTGAAGCTGTCTTTATGTCACTGTTGTTACTGAAGCTGTCTTTATGTTACTGTTGTTACTGAAGCTGTCTTTATGTTACTGTTGTTACTGAAGCTGTCTTTATGTTACTGTTGTTACTGAAGCTGTCTTTGTTACTGTTGTTACTGAAGCTGTCTTTATGTCACTGTTGTTACTGAAGCTGTCTTTATGTTACTGTTGTTACTGAAGCTGTCTTTATGTTACTGTTGTTACTGAAGCTGTCTTTGTTACTGTTGTTACTGAAGCTGTCTTTATGTCACTGTTGTTACTGAAGCTGTCTTTATGTCACTGTTGTTACTGAAGCTGTCTTTATGTCACTGTTGTTACTGAAGCTGTCTTTATGTCACTGTTGTTACTGAAGCTGTCTTTATGTTACTGTTGTTACTGAAGCTGTATTTATGTCACTGTTGTTACTGAAGCTGTCTTTATGTCACTGTTGTTACTGAAGCTGTCTTTGTTACTGTTGTTACTGAAGCTGTCTTTATGTTACTGTTGTTACTGAAGCTGTCTTTATGTTACTGTTGTTACTGAAGCTGTCTTTATGTCACTGTTGTTACTGAAGCTGTCTTTATGTCACTGTTGTTACTGAAGCTGTCTTTATGTTACTGTTGTTACTGAAGCTGTCTTTATGTTACTGTTGTTACTGAAGCTGTCTTTGTTACTGTTGTTACTGAAGCTGTCTTTATGTCACTGTTGTTACTGAAGCTGTCTTTATGTCACTGTTGTTACTGAAGCTGTCTTTATGTCACTGTTGCTACTGAAGCTGTCTTTATGTCACTGTTGTTACTGAAGCTGTCTTTATGTCACTGTTGTTACTGAACCTGTCTTTATGTCACTGTTGTTACTGAAGCTGTCTTTATGTCACTGTTGTTACTGAAGCTGTCTTTATGTCACTGTTGTTACTGAAGCTGTCTTTATGTCACTGTTGTTACTGAAGCTGTCTTTATGTCACTGTTGTTACTGAAGCTGTCTTTATGTCACTGTTGTTACTGAAGCTGTCTTTATGTCACTGTTGTTACTGAAGCTGTCTTTATGTCACTGTTGTTACTGAAGTGCGGAACTGACATCATGCACAATACAAAAGTCTGCCATCGCCTTAACATAATTGATGTGTATGAACATTAACATGTTTAGTAAAGGAAATGTTTGTCCACGAGTGTGTTCTTCACTCCTCATACAACACTTAACATTAATACGAAATCCTCTACTAAATAAATCTCTAAAATATAAATTACACGTGACTCTTATTTAAATCTTTTTCTTTCTTTCAACACGTCGGCCGTTTCCCAACCGTGGCAGGATGGCCACGGAGGCAGGGTGGCCCACCGAGGCAGGGTGGCCCACCAAGGCAGGGTGGCCCACCGAGGCAGGGTGGCCACCAAGGCAGGGTGGCCCGAAAGGAAAAACGAAAGTTTCTCTTTTTACATTTAGTAATATATACAGGAGAAGGGGTTACTAGCCCCTTGCTCCCGGCATTTTAGTCGCCTCTTACGACACGCATACTTGTAGATATAAGACATAATAAGCATGACTGACAACTCAGTGGCAAGTACTACGCATTTTCACTTCACCTGGAATCAGACTTGACTACTGCATCGTGCGCAATACCTGTTGATTTACGAGTCGCTCTCTGAGACTGAGAGACAGGCAGACAGAAAGACACACACACAGGCAGACAGAAAGACCAAGACACACAGGCAGACAGAAAGACAGACACACATAGGTAGACAGAAAGACAGACACACACAGACAGACATAAATATATTACACCGATTCATAAAACTGGTTTAACCTTAATATAAATTATATGACGAGTGATGAAGAAGAAACTAATGCAGATAATACGCTCTTAATAATAATGATAGAATTACCGACAAAATGTCAGGTAAATGGACACAGATGCAACTATAATGTCACATTAGTTGCAGCTGTGTCCATTTAACTGACAATGTGCTTTTAATAGACATTTTCACTGACTTATGCCTTACAACATTAAACATGAAACAGGAACAGCTGTGAATACTCTGTCAGACTTGGCACAGACTTAGACTTAAATACACACATAAGCACCCACCAGCAAGACAGGTCACTGACAGTTAACACACACGGAACACAATACACAAAACACCATTATGCATGCAGGTCCATGAGGTATGACCACATGACCCAGATAATAGTTTCTAGAGGAACCTGTCTAATAAGATTAGCAGATGTGTCCCCACACCACTACCATGACGTTCCCTACAAGGCATAGTCCTCCCATCATCCCTCCCCCCATCACCACTTCTCGTACACCTACATCTACACACACACACACACACACACACACACACACACACACACACTCACATTACTTAGGTATCTTTATTGCGAAAATATATGGGCTGTGCAGCAGGCTACTTCAGTGTTGCACAGAGATGACATGATCTGTCTGACAAAGTCTGCAACACAGGCGATACGTTTCACAAATTAGTGTTACACAAGTGTCATATTCATGTGTTATATTCAAGTGTTATACTTGTATCCCATTCATGTGTCGTATTCAAGTGTTACACATGTGTCATATTTAAGTGTTACACATGTGTCATATTCAAGTATTACACATGTGTTATATTCCTCACACCATACACGGAACCCCATGTTTTCCCAGACACATGTGTCATGTTGCCACCACTCGTCAATAACACTGACTTTGCCACATTGTAAACCACCAGACAAATGATCCATCACAGAGGGACATTTTCTTGCTCATAGCTTCATGAAACTTTGTCACCGAGATACGACGCCTTATACCTAAATCACACATAGTATCTCTAACACCCACATTCCACTGTGTCCCGTCAACAATACTAACACTATAACCAGTCATTCCACTGTGTCCCGTCAACAATACTAACACTATAACCAGTCATTCCACTGTGTCCCGTCAACAATACTAACACTATAACCAGTCATTCCACTGTGTCCCGTCAACAATACTAACACTATAACCAGTCATTCCACTGTGTCCCGTCAACAATACTAACACTATAACCAGTCATTCCACTGTGTCCCGTCAACAATACTAACACTATAACCAGTCATTCCACTGTGTCCCGTCAACAATACTAACACTATAACCAGTCATTCCACTGTGTCCCGTAAACAATACTAACACTATAACCAGTCATTCCACTGTGTCCCGTCAACAATACCATCACCTGAGTCAGCCACTCACTCAACCCGTCCAACTACCCACAAAAATTAGACATCTTGAACGCCTTATCTGCCTCTTCACAGGTTCTGCTAGAACCATCATCACTACTCTCTCAAACAACAACATTGTTCGTGCCGGGAGGATGCCATGCAAAAACTTGCACATAGTATTTCGTTTCCTCGGAAGGATCCGCAACTTAACAAATCTCATTAAACAAACCCCAGTTATACATGGAAAATAAACACTCCACTGGAACCATGATTTCCCTAAACATCTGAGATCGACATCACCCTCTTCCCCACAACAACCGTACACCATCTCTCAGATTTACTTCCTAGTAAGCGCTATTCAACTCATTATCCACACACCCATCCCTGAAAGCCCTTGCCTGCAGTACACTGCTTATAAACACACAACAAACACAGTAACATTACTTCCCTCTGCAACCATTCATACCTACATGACCAGAAAATTCACATATCAAAGTATTAACATTGGCCAAATAAAATGTATGAAAATTCAGGCCTCTGTAAGCTATGAATAATGCTACGCTGCTCATTTTCATAATTCACGACTCTCACCTCCACCCTGCCCATTAAATACAAAAATCCCACATATCTTTGAAGGAACCCCATTCTTCAAGACCCAAGATCTTAGAATTACATCTCTCACCGTCCCAAACATAATCATCGTTTCTTCCGGTACTGACAGTCTAGTTCATTCACCAAGATCGCTGTATCATCCGCATTCACCAAGATCGCTGTATCATCCGCATTCACCAAGATCGCTGTATCATCCGCATTCACCAAGATCGCTGTATCATCCGCATTCACCAAGATCGCTGTATCATCCGCATTCACCAAGATCGCTGTATCATCCGCATTCACCAAGATCGCTGTATCATCCGCATTCACCAAGATCGCTGTATCATCCGCATTCACCAAGATCGCTGTATCATCCGCATTCACCAAGATCGCTGTATCATCCGCATTCACCAAGATCGCTGTATCATCCGTATTCACCAAGATCGCTGTATCATCCGTATTCACCAAGACCGCTGGAAAAAAACTCTTCCGCTCCATGATACAATGTATCTACTCACCTCACAATTTCTTCCCAAAACCGAAGGAGAATTTGTTTTTAAAGTTGCCGCGTCACTGAATCACATGCCCTTGCCAATCAAGGAGAATAGCTAACCCCTCTTCCCCATCACTCTCATCACCTGCACAAAGCTGTCAATAAGAGAATGTCTTATTGAATATCTGGTCGGGTACGACCACTTGACCCTGACACTTTCACCGGTTCCTTAATACCTTAGCATGGAGTCTATAATCAGCACAAAAGAGTGAAATAATATTATAATCACTCATTTTCACTAGCTCTTTACCTTTTACCACTACCCCACCCCTTCATTACGTTCATGAGGTGTATCACAAAACCTTTCAGTACTGCACAAACTCAATTGTGATTCCATCAGTCCTAGTGCATTCCCAGTTATCATTGCCGACATTGCCTTCTCGTCAATTAAAAAAAAAAAAACTCTCAAAAGCCCACCCCAACGCCTACACTCTCTTTGAGATAACAACGAATCCCCGTACAGCTGGGTCCTCCGCCACCCCTGCTACCATCACCTCTCATACCACCTGTCCGTAAACACCTCATGGCTTCAGCTGTTTCCAGTACGTGACCTGCCCTGAATCCCCTTCCAGGTTTCCTAACACATCAAGACGCGAAATAATAGTTGCCCATCTTTACTATTCTCGTGACTTTAGAACCTATGGTAAAGGCTTGTCATTCCATAATAACCCCTTAGCATCACGTCATACCAGATTATGCAAACCTCCGATCAAAATCAACAATCCTTTATTGTCATCCAGTTGGTACATCATAGAGGAGGCCTCTCGTGCTAACATTGATGCAGGTAGCCATCATAATAATGTAATAACTCGTTCCTCATAGAACCTAACCTCATACATTCACTCACATAAAAATTTACGTATGTCAGGCTTCGCCATCTCTTCCCATCAACACACCAAACACTTATGGCTCCTCCTCTATTTGTTTACCAAACATCAACTCGCAACATCCACCACCAAAACCCTATCACTCAACTTCCAATAAAGTCTATGGTACACCACACCATCAGGTCCCACACCATCTGCGATTACTGCCATGTAGTCAGAGAATAATTCCCCTTGCACGAATTTTACTTGGCATTTGTTCTGGGACGGTGTGACTTCAATACAAGTTATTCTTGCTCTATAATCTCGCCTTACATACGCATGTACTGGTACCGCCGCAGTCGTACAACACATGTCGTTCAAGCGACAATTGTCCCGTCTCTCTTAGGGTAACATCCCTCTTAGGCATCACACAATTTCAGGCTCTGCCCACAAAGGTTTAGACCGATAATGTCCTTAGAAAATAAACAAAATAGACAAAATTATTTTTCACCCCTCGCATCGCCTTCTGGTGCTCACATACACACAAAAAAGAAAAACACACGACTACCCTTCCACGACCCATTCACATAGATGAAACGACCATCAATTCCACATTGATGATAAATAAACAGGCATGATGCCCCTATACCAAGAGGACGACATCCCCCAATACCGATGGATAACAGACATCACATAAGCCACACATCTTGGGATCTTCAGCTCCCTCGCATCCTTGAGGCTGGGTACACATCCTTGAGGCTGGGTACACATCCTTGAGGCTGGGTACACATACTTGAGGCTGGGTACACATACTTGAGGCTGGGTACACATCCTTGAGGCTGGGCTCACTTACATCCTTGAGGATGGGTTCCCTCACATCCTTGAGGCTAGGCTCACATCCTTGAGGCTGGGTTCCCTCACATTCTTGAGGCTGGAATCACTTACATCCTTGAGGATGGGTTCCCTCACATCCTCGAGGCTAGGCTCACACCCTTGAAGCTGGGTTCCCTCACATTCTTGAGGCTGGGCTCACTCACATCCTTGAGGCTGGGTTCCCTCACATCCTTGAAGCTGGGCTCCCTCGCATCCTTGAGGCTGGGCTCACTCACATCCTTGAGGCTGGGTTCCCTCACATCCTTGAGGCTGGGCTCACTCACATCCTTGAGGCTGGGCTCACTCGCATCCTTGAGGCTGGGCTCCTTCATATCCTTGAGACAGGGCTCCCACACATCCTTGAGGCTGGGCTCCCACACATCCTTGAGGCTGGGCTCCCACACATCCTTGAGGCTGGGTTCCCTCACATCCTTGAGGCTGGGCTCACTCACATCCTTGAGGCTGGGTTCCCTCACATCCTTGAGGCTGGGTTCCCTCGCATCCTTGAGGCTGGGCTCCTTCATATCCTTGAGACAGGGCTCCCACACATCCTTGAGGCTGGGCTCCCACACATCCTTGAGGCTGGGCTCCACACATCCTTGAGGCTGGGCTCCCACATCCTTGAGGCTGGGCTCCCACACATCCTTGAGGCTGAGCTCCCTCACATCCTTGAGGCTGGGCTCCTCATCCTTGAGCAGGGCTCCTCACATCCTTGAGGCTGGGCTCCCACACATACTTGAGGCTAGACTCCCACACATCCTTCAGGCTGGGCTCCCAGACATCTTTGAGGCTGGGCTCCCACACATCCTTGAGGCTGGGCTCCCACACATCCTTGAGACAGGGCTCCCACACATCCTTGAGGCTGGGCTCCCACACATCCTTGAGGCTGGGCTCCCACACATCCTTGAGGCTGGGCTCCCACACATCCTTGAGGCTGGGCTCCCACACATCCTTGAGGCTGAGCTCCCTCACATCCTTGAGGCTGGGCTCCCTCACATCCTTGAGGCCGGGGCTCACTCACATCCTTGAGGCTGGGCTCCCACACATACTTGAGGCTAGACTCCCACACATCCTTCAGGCTGGGCTCCCAGACATCTTTGAGGCTGGGCTCCCACACATCCTTGAGGCTGGGCTCCCTCACATCCTTGAGGCTGGGCTCCCACACATACTTGAGGCTAGACTCCCACACATCCTTGAGGCTGGGCTCCCACACATCCTTGAGGCTAGACTCCCACACATCCTTGAGGCTGGGCTACCACACATCCTTGAGGCTAGACTCCCACACATCCTTGAGGCTGGGCTCCCTCACATCCTTGAGGCTGGGCTCCCACACATACTTGAGGCTAGACTCCCACACATCCTTGAGGCTGGGCTCCCACACATACTTGAGGCTGGACTCCACACATCCTTGAGGCTGGGCTCCCACACATCTTTGAGGCTGGGCTCCCACACATCCTTGAGGCTGGGCTCCCACACATCCTTGAGGCTAGACTCCCACACATCCTTGAGGCTGGGCTCCCTCACATCCTTGAGGCTGGGCTCCATCACATCCTTGAGGCTAGGCTCCCTCACATCCTTGAGGCTGGGCTCCCACACATACTTGAGGCTAGACTCCCACATATCCTTGAGGCTGGCCTCCCACACATAATTGAGGCTGGGCTCCCACACATCCTTGAGGCTGGGCTCCCACACATCCTTGAGGCTGGGCTCCCTCACATCCTTGAGGCTGGGCTCGCACACATACTTGAGGCTAGACAACTCACATATCCTTGAGGCTGGGCTACCACACATACTTGAGGCTAGACTCCCACACATCCTTGAGGCTGGGCTCCCAGACATCTTTGAGGCTCGGCTCCCACACATCTTTGAGGCTGGGCTCCCACACATACTTGAGGCTAGACTCCCACACATCCTTGAGGCTGGGCTCCCACACATCCTTGAGGCTGGGCTCCCTCACATCTTTGAGGCTGGGCTCCCTCACATCCTTGAGGCTAGACTCCCACACATCCTTGAGGCTGGGCTCCACACATCCTTGAGGCTGGGCTCCCACATCCTTGAGGCTGGGCTCCACATCCTTGAGGCTGGGCTCCCACACATCCTTGAGGCTGGGCTCCCACACATCCTTGAGGCTGGGCTCCCACACATCCTTGAGGCTGGGCTCCCACACATCCTTGAGGCTGGGCTCCCACACATCCTTGAGGCTGGGCTCCACACATCCTTGAGGCTGGGCTCCACACATCCTTGAGGCTAGGCTCCACACATCCTTGAGGCTGGGCTCCCACATCCTTGAGGCTGGGCTCCCAACATCCTTGAGGCTGGGCTCCCACACATCCTTGAGGCTGGGCTCCCACACATCCTTGAGGCTGGGCTCCCACATCCTTGAGGCTAGGCTCCCACACTTCCTTGAGGCTAGGCTCCACACATCCTTGAGGCTGGGCTCCACACGTCCTTGAGGCTTGGCTCCACACATCCTTGAGGCTGGGCTCCCACACATCCTTGAGGCTGGCTCCACACATCCTTGAGGCTAGGCTCCCACACATCCTTGAGGCTGGGCTCCCATACATCCTTGAGGCTGGGCTCCCACACATCCTTGAGGCTGGGCTCCCACACATCCTTGAGGCTGGGCTCCCACACATCCTTGAGGCTAGGCTCCCACACATCCTTGAGGCTAGGCTCCCACACATCCTTGAGGCTGGGCTCCCACACATCCTTGAGGCTTGGCTCCCACACATCCTTGAGGCTGGGCTCCCACACATCCTTGAACCTGCTGAGCATACCTGCCAAACCACTATTACTTAGTCAATACGTAAAGTTGAGTCACTAACCAAAGAATTAGGAACCGCAGAATTCATTTTCAAACTACTTAAACCCTTATTCATAGCTCCTTTAACTACAGCACATTAATAGGACACCACCCTCGATATCCCGAGCTGCCTCTCCTATGTTCGTCTTGACTCCCACAGCCCCACAACCCCTGCCCACCTCTCTACAAGACTAGTTTTCAGGTTGCATTTCTGCCGGCCTTAAAACATCACTTAAATCTGTTGCTGAGGCTAGTTTCCTAACACAGGGTGTCAACCTTCCCATATATTATTATTAGTAGTAGTAGTTGTAGTAGTATAGTAGCATCAGAAGTAGTAGTAGTAATAGTAGTAGTAGTTATTAGTAGGAGTAGTAGTAGTAGGAGTAGTAGTACTAGTTAGTAGTAGTAGTTTTATTATTGGGACCCCTCTAAAGTTCAGAGGTCAGAATCGTTGTCCCATAAAATACTTGACCTTTTCTCACCCCCGCACCACTTTCACCTTTACACTACCTTCATCCCCTCACTCAACACGTTCTCGCAGTATTGCTCATCTCACACTTTAATTCGTGACAGTATTGTCCATCATAAGATAAGATAAGATTTCTTCGGATTTTTAACCCCGGAGGGTTATCCACCCAGGATAACCCAAGAAAGTCAGTGCGTCATCGAGGACTGTCTGTCTTATTTCCATTGGATGCGACCCACACCAGTCGACTGACACCCAGGTACCTACTTGCTGCTAGGTGAACAGGGCAACAGGTGTAAGGAAACACTTCGAAATGATTCCACCCCGCCGGGAATCGAACCCGGGCTCTCCGCGTATGAAGCGAGAACTTTAGCCACCAGGTCACTATGATTGAAGTTAGAAAAATGAAGTACCAAGAAACTAGAATAAATTTCTCCATACTAGTGTCATTATTTCATAGAACACTTGTTATACTTCTTCCTTGCCTGTGACCCGGTCAGTGTCAGTGTTTGCATCACAGTGTCTGTGACCAGGTCAATGGCAGTGCTTGCATCACAGTGTCTGTGACCAGGTCAGTGGCAGTGCTTGCATCACAGTGTCTGTGACCAGGTCAGTGGCAGTGCTTGCATCACAGTGTCTGTGACCAGGTCAGTGGCAGTGCTTGCATCACAGTGTCTGTGACAAGGTCAGTGGCAGTGCTTGCATCAGTGTGTCTGTGACCAGGTCAGTGGCAGTGCTTGCATCACAGTGTCTGTGACCAGGTCAGTGGCAGTGCTTGCATCACAGTGTCTGTGACCAGGTCAGTCGCAGTGCTTGCATCAAAGTATCTGTGACCAGGTCAGTGGCAGTGCTTGCATCACAGTATCTGTGACCAGGTCAGTGGCAGTGCTTGCATCACAGTGTCTGTGACCAGGTCAGAGGCAGTGCTTGCATCACAGTGTCTGTGACCAGGTCAGTAACAGTGCTTGCATCACAGTATCTGTGACCAGGTCAGTGGCAGTGCTTGCATCACAGTATCTGTGACCAGGTCAGTGGCAGTGCTTGCATCACAGTATCTGTGACCAGGTCAGTGGCAGTGCTTGCATCACACTGTCTGTGACCCGGTCAGTGGCAGTGCTTGCATCACTGTCTGTGACCCGGTCAGTGGCAGTGCTTGCATCACTGTCTGTGACCAGGTCAGTGGCAGTGCTTGCATCACAGTATATGTGACCAGGTCAGTGGCAGTGCTTGCATCACTGTCTGTGACCCGGTCAGTGGCAGTGCTTGCATCACTGTCTGTGACCCGGTCAGTGGCAGTGCTTGCATCAGTCTGTGACCAGGTCAGTGGCAGTGCTTGCATCACTGTATGTGACCCGGTCAGTGGCAGTGCTTGCACCACAGTGTATGTGGCCAGGTCAGTGGCAGTGCTTGCATCACAGTGTCTGTGACAAGGTCAGTGGCAGTGCTTGCATCACAGTGTCTGTGAAAAAGTCAGTGGCAGTGCTTGCATCACAGTGTCTGTGACCCGGTCAGTGGCAGTGCTTGCATCACAGTGTCTGTGACCAGGTCAGTGCCTGGTCACATCAGTGTCTGTGACCAGGTCAGTGGCAGTGCTTGCATCACATTGTCTGTGACCAGGTCAGTGGCAGTGCTTGCATCACAGTGTTTGTGACCAGGTCAGTGGCAGTGCTTGCATCACAGTGTATGTGACCAGGTCAGTGGCAGTGCTTGCATCACAGTGTCTGTGACCCAGTCAGTGGCAGTGCTTGCATCACAGTGTCTGTGACCAGGTCAGTGCCTGGTCACATCAGTGTCTGTGACCAGGTCAGTGGCAGTGCTTGCATCACAGTGTCTGTGACCAGGTCAGTGGCAGTGCTTGCATCACAGTGTCTGTGACCAGGTCAGGGGCAGTGCTTGCATCACAGTGTCTGTGACCAGGTCAGTGGCAGTGCTTGCATCACAGTGTCTGTGACCAGATCAGTGGCAGTGCTTGCATCACAGTGTCTGTGACCAGGTCAGTGGCAGTGCTTGCATCACAGTGTCTGTGACCAGGTCAGTGGCAGTGCTTGCATCACAGTGTCTGTGACCAGGTCAGTGGCAGTGCTTGCATCACAGTGTATGTGACAAGGTCAGTGGCAGTGCTTGCATCACAGTGTCTGTGACCAGGTCAGTGGCAGTGTTTGCATCACAGTGTCTGTGACCAGGTCAGTGGCAGTGCTTGCATCACAGTGTCTGTGACCCGGTCAGTGGCAGTGCTTGCATCAGTGTCTGTGACCAGGTCAGTGCCTGGTCACATCACAGTGTCTGTGACCAGGTCAGTGGCAGTGCTTGCATCACAGTGTCTGTGACCAGGTCAGTGGCAGTGCTTGCATCACAGTGTCTGTGACCAGGTCAGTTGCAGTGCTTGCATCACAGTGTCTGTGACCAGGTCAGTGGCAGTGCTTGCATCACATTGTCTGTGACCAGGTCAGTGACAGTGCTTGCATCACAGTGTATGTGACCAGGTCAGTGGCAGTGCTTGCATCACAGTATCTGTGACCAGGTCAGTGGCAGTGCTTGCATCACAGTATCTGTGACCAGGTCAGTGACAGTGCTTGCATCACAGTATCTGTGACCAGGTCAGTGGCAGTGCTTGCGTCACAGTGTCTGAAGATCACGGAGTGTGTAAATGGTAGATCACTTGCCTCTTTTAACTGTAAAGTTGAAGGTCACGTTGAAAGAGACAGGCAGAGATGTCACCTGATAAAGAAAATGTTAATAGTCGCAGGCAGAGATGTCACCTGATAAAGAAGACGTTGATAGTCGCAGGCAGAGATGTCACCTGATAAAGAAAACGTTGATAGTCGCAGGCAGAGATGTCACCTGATAAAGAAAATGTTAATAGTCGCAGGCAGAGATGTCACCTGATAAAGAAGACGTTGATAGTCGCAGGCAGAGATGTCACCTGATAAAGAAAACGTTGATAGTCGCAGGCAGAGATGTCACCTGATAAAGAAAATGTTAATAGTCGCAGGCAGAGATGTCACCTGATAAAGAAAACGTTGATAGTCACAGGCAGAGATGTCACCTGATAAAGAAAACGTTGGTAGTCGCAGGCAGAGATGTCACCTGATAAAGAAAACGTTGATAGTCGCAGGCAGAGATGTCACCTGATAAAGAAAACGTTGATAGTAGCTGGCAGAGATGTCACCTGATAAAAAAAACGTTGATAGTCGCAGGCAGAGATGTCACCTGATAAAGAAAACGTTGATAGTCGCAGGCAGAGATGTCACCTGATAAAGAAAACGTTGATAGTCGCAGGCAGAGATGTCACCTGATAAAGAAAACGTTGATAGTCGCAGGCAGAGATGTCATGTGAGTAAGATTTCAATGTTGAGTGAAAAATCAGTGAAGCACAAAATGGGAGTCAGATCCCTGGAGCGTTAATGAGGTTCAGGCAGCTGGATATATACTGGCATGTTGCCTGCTGGGAGTCTACTGGTATGTTGCCTGCTGGGAGTCTACTGGTATGTTGCCTGCTGGGAGTCTACTGGTATGTTGCCTGCTGGGAGTCTACTGGTATGTTGCCTGCTGTGAGTTTACTGGTATGTTGCCTGCTGGGAGTCTACTGATATGTTGTTTGCTTGGCGTTTACTGGTATGTTGCCTGCTGGGAGTGTACCGTCATGTTGCCTGCTGGGAGTCTACTGATATGTTGCTTGCTTCGAGTTTACTGGTATGTTGCCTGCTGGGAGTCTACTGGTATGTTGGATGCTGGAAGTGTACCGTCATGTTTCCTCCTGGGAGTCTACTGATATGTTGCTTGCTGGGAGTTTACTGGCATGTTGCCTGCTGGGAAAATCCTAGTTTTCCTGTAGAAAAGCCGAGTTCTCTGGGCATGTTGCCTGCTGGGAGTTTACTGGTATGTTGCCTACTGAGAGTGTACCGTCATGTTGCCTGCTAGGACTCTACTGATATGTTGCCTGCTGGGAGTGTTCCGTCACGTTGCCTGCTGAGAGTCTACTGGTATGTTGCCTGCTGGGAGTGTACCGCCATGTTGCCTGCTGAGAGTCTACTGGCATGTTTCCTGCTGGGAGTGTACCGTCATGTTGCCTGCTGGGAGTCTACTGATATGTTGCCTGCAGGGAGTTTACTGGTATGTTGCCTGCTGGGAGTGGACCCTCATGTTGCCTGCTTTGAGTTTACTGGTATGTTGCCTGCAGGGAGTGTATGGTATGTTGCCTGTTGGGAATGTACTGGTATGCTGCCTGCTGGAAGTGTACTGGTATGTTGCCTGCTGGGACTGTACTGGTATGCTGCCTGCTGGGAGTGTACTGTATGTTGCCTGCTAGGAATGTATTGGTATGTTGCCTGCTGGGACTGAACTGGCATGTTGCCTGCTGGTAATGTACTGGGATGTAGGCTGCTGGGAGTGTGTTGGTATGTTGCCTGCTGGGAGTGCACTGGTATGTTGCCTGCTGGGAGTGCACTGGTATGTTGCCTGCTGGGAGTGCACTGGGTACTGGTTCTCTTGTAAAATACTGTGCCTTGGGTTTCGTTATACCGAAAGCGCCATGATAACCAGCCCATAACAAGCTCATGACCAGTCCATAACAAGCTCATGACAAGTCCATAACAAGCTCATGACCAGCCCATAACAAGCTCATGACCAGCCCATAACAAGCTCATGACCAGTCCATAACAAGCTCATGACCAGCCCATAACAAGCTCATGACCAGTCCATAACAAGCTCATGACCAGCCCATAACAAGCTCATGACCAGTCCATAACAAGCTCATGACCAGCCCATAACAACCTCATGACCAGTCCATAACAAGCTAATGACCAGCCCATAACAAGCTCATGACCAGTCCATAACAAGCTCATGACCAGCCCATAACAAGCTCATGACCAGCCCATAACAAGCTCATGACCAGCCCATAACAAGCTCATGACCAGCCCATAACAAGCTCATGACCAGCCCATAACAAGCTCATGACCAGCCCATAACAAGCTCATGACCAGCCCATAACAAGCTCATGACCAGCCCATAACAAGCTCATGACCGGCCCATAACAAGCTCATGACCGGCCCATAACAAGCTCATGACCAGCCCATAACAAGCTCATGACCAGCCCATAACAAGCTCATGACCAGCCCATAACAAGCTCATGACCAGCCCATAACAAGCTCATGACCAGCCCATAACAAGCTCATGACCAGCCCATAACAAGCTCATGACCATCCCATAACAATATCATGACCAGCCCATAACAATAAATAAAAAAGAGGTACAGTACCGTGAGTGGAACAATACACAAATAACCCTCACTTAGGAGAGAGCAGTTTACACGACGTTTCGGTCCGACTTTTACCATTTACAAAGTCACACTGACAGAAGGAGGGAGTATATACAGGCCAGCAGACAGGGACGGGAACAAGAGAGGAAGTGGTGGAGGAGTAGTAGTAGTAGTAGTAGTAGTAGTAGTAGTAGTAGTAGTAGTAGTAGTAGTGGAGTCAGTCATAAGTCGTAAGGGAGCTAGGACCCCCCAGAGGGTAGGAGCAAGAACACAGAGGGGATAAAAAATAATAATGAAGAACAAATGCAAGGCAAAAGAAAGAAAACCCAGAGGAGAAAGAAGAAAGAGGAAAGAGGAAAGGGGGAGAAAGGGGAAAAGAATCAGGTTAAGTCTTGGGTGTTCTGAAATTTGGAGCATTTAACAATGTAATGGGAAAAGAAAGCATCTACAGATGTGCTTATTTGTGTAGTAGTAGTAGTAGTAGTAGTAGTAGTAGTAGTAGTAGTAGTAGAAGTAGTAGTAATAGTAGTAGAAGTAGTAGTAACAGCAGTAGAAGTAGTGGAGTCAGTCAAAGACTAAGAAAGAGGAGCACTGCAAGGAAACTAGGGGCCCAGAAAGAGGAACACTGCAAGGGAGCTAGGGGCCCAGAAAGAGGAACACTGCAAGGGAGCTAGGGACCCAGAAAGAGGAACACTGCAAGGGAGCTAGGGGCCCAGAAAGAGGAACACTGCAAGGGAGCTAGGAGTCCACAAAAAGGAGCACTGCAAGGAAGCTAAGGGGGCCACAAAGAGGAGCACTGCAAGGGAGCTAGGGGCCCACAAAGAGGAGCACTGCAAGGGAGCTAGGGGTCCACAAAGAGAAGCACTGCAAGGGAGCTAGGGGCCCACAAAGAGAAGCACTGCAAGGGAGCTAGGGGCCCACAAAGAGGAGCACTGCAAGGGAGCTAGGGGCCCACAAAGAGGAGCACTGCAAGGGAACTAGGGGCCCACAAAGAGAAGCACTGCAAGGGAGCTAGGGGCCCACAAAGAGGAGCACTGCAAGGAAGATAGGGGTCCACAAAGAGAAGCACTGCAAGGGAGCTAGGGGCCCAAAAAGGGTAGGAACAATAACAGAGAGGGGAAATAAATAAAATAAATAAATAATAAAGGCCGAAACACCCAAAGCAGAAGAAAGAAAACCCAAAGATGAAAAAAGGAAAGGGGGAGAGGGAGAAGGAGAAAAAATAATCAGGTTAAGTCACAGGTGTTGTGAAGTTTGGAGCACTTGACAATGTAATGGGAAAGGACGGCATCTACAAAACCACGACTTGTATGAATCTTATTCCTTATTGGTGTATAGCCCATTACAAGCTCATGATCTGTCCATAACTAACCCATAACAAGTCCATGACCATCCCATGACCAGGCAGCATCACTAGGTTCCCTGTCACCTCATTAATTAACGACCCACACTCCTCACCCACGTCTCACGCTCTGCCGATTTTTCACACTTCATTGAATTCCGGATAAGGTGACCTGTCTACCTGCCAGTGTCACCGTGACCTACACTAGGTGACCAGTCTACCTACCAGTGTCACCGTGACCTACATTAGATGATCTGTCTACATACCAGTGTCACCGTGACCTACACTAGGTGACCAGTCTACCTACCAGTGTCACCGTGACCTACATTAGATGACCCGTCTACCTACCAGTGTCACCGTGACCTACACTAGGTGACCAGTCTACATACCAGTGTCACTGTGACCTACATTAGGTGACCTGTCTACCTACCAGTGTCACCGTAACCTACACTAGGTGACCAGTCTACCTACGATTGGTTCTGTCCTGAGTGACTGCAGTTGTGTCCTGAGTGACTGTAGTTGTGTCCTGAGTGACTGTAGTTGTGACCTGAGTGACTGTAGTTGTGACCTGAGTGACTGTAGTTGTGACTCACGAAATCGTAATGACACGATTGCAAACAAACCATACCACGGGTGGGGTTCGAACCCGTGATCAGAGAGTCTCAAAACTCCAGACCGTCGCGTAAGCCACTGGGCCAGCAAGCTTCAATAAGATTCATTCAACTAGCTAGCTAGCTGGCCCAGTGGCTTACGCGACGGTCTGGAGTTTTGAGACTCTTTGATCGCGGGTTCGAACACCACCCATGGTATGGTTTGACTGTAGTTGTGTTCTGTTAATTATGTCTTACGGGATGATGGTAATCATTTCTTAAGTGTTGATAGTAAACATGTCTTGTGTGTTGATGGTAATCTTGTCATGTGTTGATGGTAATTGTGACATGCGAAGAGTACATTATAATTAAATGTAGTCATGTCACACGCGGATGTTAGCAAGCCCTGGCGACCAATGAGGCAGCAGTTAAGAGTATAACAGTCGGGGCCCCACTGCTGTGTCGGGGCCCCACAGCTGTGCTAACAGTTGGTTCATCAGCCAGTCACCAGACAGTCCACCAGTTCTGTGGATCATCGACGTCTTTAACTGATGGAACAGAACTTCCATTAACGCCAAGACGGTCCTCACCGCGTCTCTTTCTGGCAAATACCATCTTGTAAATACTCGCTGTCTGTAGTGTAACTAACAGTGCATTATTTGGTGACGGAATACACGCATTAGGAATTTATCTCCGCTCTTCTGTTTCGTCCTTTCTTTGCCTAGTTGAGTGTTTGTTGACTTACTTAAGAACAGGTGAATGTTTCGTCCTTTCTTTGCCTAGTTGAGTGTTTGTTGACTTACTTAAGAACAGGTGAATGTTTCGTCCTTTCTTTGCCTAGTTGAGTGTTTGTTGACTTACTTAAGAACAGGTGAATGTTTCGTCCTTTCTTTGCCTAGTTGAGTGTTTGTTGACTTACTTAAGAACAGGTGAATGTTTCGTCCTTTCTTTGCCTAGTTGAATGTTTGTTGACTTACTTAAGAACAGGTGAAATAGGCCCACCAGAAATTGAGTTTGTTCGCAATAGTAATCTGTGCTACGTGTTGATGGTAATAATCTGTGCTACGTGTTGATGGTAATAATCTGTGCTACGTGTTGATGGTAATAATCTGCGCTTCGTGTTGATGGTAATAATCTGTGCTACGTGTTGATGGTAATAATCTGCGCTTCGTGTTGATGGTAATAATCTGTGCTTCGTGTTGATGGTAATAATCTGTGCTACGTGTTGATGGTAATAATCTGCGCTTCGTGTTGATGGTAATAATCTGTGCTACGTGTTGATGGTAATAATCTGTGCTACGTGTTGATGGTAATAATCTGTGCTACGTGTTGATGGTAATAATCTGTACTTCGTGTTGATGGTAATAATCTGTGCTACGTGTTGATGGTAATAATCTGTGCTACGTGTTGATGGTAATAATCTGTGGTTCGTGTTGATGGTAATAATCTGTGCTACGTGTTGATGGTAATCATCTGTGCTACGTGTTGATGGTAATAATCTGTGCTACGTGTTGATGGTAATCATCTGTGCTACGTGTTGATGGTAATCATCTGTGCTACGTCATTATGGTAATAATTTGTGTTACGTGTTGATGGTAATCATCTGTGTTCCGTGTTGTGCTAGCAAGGGTGTTGACGTCATTATGTTAGGCAACCAAGTGCTAGCAAGGCTAACGTCACTGTTGTTACCTGGTGCTAGCAATGATGCTGACGTCACTATGTTGTGCTAGCAAGGGTACTGACGTCACTAATGTTACCTGGTGCTAGCAATGGTGGTAACGTCACTATGTTGTGCTGGCAAGGGTACTGACATAACTGTTGTGCTGGCAAGGGTGCTAACGTTACTGTTGTTACCTGGTGCTAGCAATAGTGGTGACGTTACTATGTTGTGCTAACAAGGGTACTGACATAACTGTTGTGCTAACAAAGGTACTGACGTCACTATTGTTACCTGGTGCTAGCAAGGGTGCTAACGTCACTATGTTGTGCTAGGTAGGGTGCTGACGTCACTGTTGTACAAGCAGGTACTGACGTCATTAAAGAAAAATATATAGATAAAATGAAAGAAAAACAGAGAGAGAGAGAGAGAGTGGTAGCACAGTTGTTTAAAACCTCGGTATAAAGTGTAACTAGACTAGTGTTATTGACATCGCTCTCTTTCCTCTCTTTTTTTATCCCAGACCCCTCACCCACCCCTCCCCTCATTCTCACTTCCCCTTCACTCACCCACCCCTCCTCACTTCCCTTCCCTCACCCACCCCTCCCCTCATTCTCACTTCCCTTCACTCACCCACCCCTCCTCACTTCCCCTTCCCTCACCCACCCCTCCCCTCATTCTCACTTCCCCTTCACTCACCCACCCTCCTCACTTCCCCTTCCCTCACCCACCCCTCCCTCATTCTCACTTCCCTTCACTCACCCACCCCTCCTCACTTCCCCTTCCCTCACCCACCCCTCCCTCATTCTCACTTCCCCTTCCCTCACCCACCCTCCCTCCTTCTCACTTCCCCTTCCCTCACCCACCCTCCCTCCTTCTCACTTCCCTTCCCTCACCCACCCCTCCCTCCTTCTCACTTCCCCTTCCCTCATCCACCCTCCCTCCTCACTTCCCCTTCCCTCACCCACCCTCCCTCATTCTCACTTCCCCTTCCCTCACCCACCCCTCCTCCTTCTCACTTCCCCTTCCCTCACCCCCCCCCTCCTCACTTCCCCTTCCTCACCCACCCCTCCCTCCTTCTCACTTCCCCTTCCCTCACCCACCCCTAACCCACCTCTCAACAACCCCTCCTCCACCTCCCCCACTCCTCATATCCTCTCCTCACTCCAGCCTTCCGTTACTCCCAATCCCCTGACTTCTCCCCCACCATTACCATCCCTTCCCCACCATTACCTTTCCCTCTTCAACAATTACCTAGCCCTCCCCACCATTACCTTGCTTTCTCCACCATTATTTTGCATTCCTTCATCCATCCATCAGCCACGCAGTGCACTCTTCACCATCTGCCATACAGTGCACTCTTCACCATCAGCCATACAGTGCACTCTTCACCATCAGCCATGCAGTGCACTCTTCACCATCAGCCATGCAGTGCACTCTTAACCATCAGCCATGTAGTGCACTCTTCACCATCAGCCATACAGTGCACTCTTTTCACCATCAGCCATGTAGTGCACTCTTCACCATCAGCCATACAGTGGACTCTTCACCATCAGCCATGCAGTGCACTCTTCACCATCAGTCATACAGTGCACTCTTTACCATCAGCCATGCAGTGCACTCTTCACCATCAGCCATACAGTGCACTCTTCACCAACAACCATACAGTGCACTCTTCGCCATCAGCTATGCAGTGCACTCTTCACCATCAGCTATACAGTGCACTCTTCACTATCAGCTATGCAGTTCACTCTTCACTATCAGCCATGCAGTGCACTCTTCACCATCAGCCATGCAGTGCACTCTTCGCCATCAGCTATGCAGTGCACTCTTCACCATCAGCCATACAGTGCACTCTTCACTATCAGCAATGCAGTGCACTCTTCACTATCAGCAATGCAGTGCACTCTTCACTATCAGCCATGCAGTGCACTCTTCACTATCAGCCATGCAGTGCACTCTTCACTATCAGCCATGCAGTGCACTCTTCACTATCAGCCATGCAGTGCACTCTTCACTATCAGCCATGCAGTGCACTCTTCACTATCAGCCATGCAGTGCACTCTTCACTATCAGCCATGCAGTGCACTCTTCACTATCAGCCATGCAGTGCACTCTTCACTATCAGCCATGCAGTGCACTCTTCACTATCAGCCATGCAGTGCACTCTTCACTATCAGCCATGCAGTGCACTCTTCACTATCAGCCATGCAGTGCACTCTTCACTATCAGCCATGCAGTGCACTCTTCACTATCAGCCATGCAGTGCACTCTTCACTATCAGCCATGCAGTGCACTCTTCACTATCAGCCATGCAGTGCACTCTTCACTATCAGCCATGCAGTGCACTCTTCACTATCAGCCATGCAGTGCACTCTTCACTATCAGCCATGCAGTGCACTCTTCACTATCAGCCATGCAGTCCACTCTTCACTATCAGCCATGCAGTGCACTCTTCAGACACTGCTGATGGGTGCCTTGGTGAGTGTCTGAGCCAGATTATTCAGGGAGGTCTATGGTGCTACACCAGTGTCTTTTATAGACAGATGAACGTGCAGACTCGACACACCGGATGCTGAGGCGGGTACCCGGTGTAGGAGGAAGGACCAGTGGGTCGATTCTGATGTTTTTGTTGGGTTTTAGAGTCGGATGAACGTGCAGACTCGACACACCGGATGCTGATGAGACGGGTAGCCGGAAATTATGGTCGATTTTGCTGCACTGGTGTACTCGCCTGCTTGACGCTTCAGGGAGTCGATTCGTAACTCCTGGCCCCGCTTCTTAAATGGCAGTGACTGATTACCTTCACTCCTTACCTCGAGAGACCTATTGTTCCTGTTCTTGAAGCTGTGTGCGGTGCCTTGTTTCCAATAGTTCTTCATGCAAATCATACCGTTTCCTGACCCTCCTGAGGTTATAGAAATATTGCCACTGTGGGGGAGGGAAGTGGGTAACTGAGTGTGGAGGAGATGAGTGCTGCTTCAGGCTTGGTGTTTGTGTGTGGGGGAGGGATGTGGGTAGCTGAGTGTGGAGACGAGTGGTGCTCCTGGCTTCGTGTTTGTGTGGGGGGGAGGTATGTGGGTAGCTGAGTGTGGAGACGAGTGGTGCTCCTGGCTTCGTGTTTGTGTGTGGGGGAGGGATGTGGGTAGCTGAGTGTGGAGACGAGTGGTGCTCCTGGCTTCGTGTTTGTGTGGGGGAGGGATGTGGGTAGCTGAGTGTGGAGACGAGTGGTGCTCCTGGCTTCGTGTTTGTGTGTGGGGGAGGGATGTGGGTAGCTGAGTGTGGAGACGAGTGGTGCTCCTGGCTTCGTGTTTGTGTGTGGGGGAGGGATGTGGGTAGCTGAGTGTGGAGACGAGTGGTGCTCCTGGCTTCGTGTTTGTGTGGGGGAAGATGTGGGTAGCCGAGTGTAGAGATTTTTTTGTATATTATTCCTTGTTGAGAAAAACTGGATACATCAGGAGTGTGCTGCTACCCTGTATTACGCAGTGTATTGGTGAATATTGTATAAAAAACGCTCCATATATAATGTCGTTTTCGGGATCGTTCTGAAACCGGACGCGTATTATTCCTGGTCTCTACTATATTACCATTGTTACTATCGCTATACTGGTCAGAAACACGTTCTCTACTATATTACCATTGTTACTATCGCTATACTGGTCAGAAACACGTTCTCTACTATATTACCATTGTTACTATCGCTATACTGGTCAGAAACACTGGTCGATAGTTTAGCACTTCCAGTATAAGACTGGTATTCAATCTGCGGTGTACACTACTTGACAAGCTGATAAATAAGAAACATGTGCAACACTTGGGTATTTTTGTTGGAGAAACGTTTCGCCCGGTCAATAGGCTTCTTCAGTCGAATACAAGCGAATGTAATACTGGAGACAGTATTAGTAGAGAGGCGGTTTTGAGGTGATCAGTCTCTCAACCCTGATAGAACCTGGTCAGTTTCTACGGTAAAGGCATTAACATGAGGGGTAACACTCATAAACATGAAAGGGGTCACAACCACATAAACATGAGAGGTTAGACTCACAAACACGAGGTCACAACCACACAAACATGTAGGGGTTACACTCGCAAGCATGAGTGGTCACAGCAGGCGGGATTACAAGAGGAGGGGTCATAACAGGTGTCACAACATGAGTGGTCACAACAGGAGGCGTGACAAACATGAGTGGTCTCAACAGGAGGGGGTCACAAACGAGTGGTCACAACAGGAGGGGTTACAAACGAGTGGTCACAACAGGAGGGGTCACACTGCTACCACCGACCCTTGTCATTGATTGATGGAGTTGCTATTTTAAGCCTTTTATCACCGCACTCACTCCCACCTGCCAGCTGGCTCAGCACCTGCCACCTGGTTCAACACCTGCCAGCTGACTCACCATCTGCCAGCTGGTCCACAACACCTGCCAGCTGACTTATCAACTGTCAGCTGTTTTCCCTGCCAGCTGACTCAACACCTGCCATCTGGCCTGCAACACATTCAACACCCGCCATCTGGTCCACTACACCTGCCATCTGCATCACAACATCTGCTCTTAACATGTGTGTGGGACAGCTTGTATGTACATCTAGTGGTAGCCACAGTTTACCACACATGTGTTCCTTGGTTGACAACACATGTGTTCCTTGGTTGACAACAAACACATGTGTTCCTTGGTTGACAACACATGTGTTCCTTAATAATAATATAATAATATCTTTATTTCTACAAGTACAAGGTATACAGACCATAGCTGACATCAATGACATACTACAATATAGAAAGACACTTGTTACGCAGAGCATTTCCCGCAAATTAGGTCAGTTTTTGTCCCAGGATGCGACCCACACCAGTCGACTAACACCCAGGTACCCATTTTGTACTGATGGGTGAACATTGACAGCAGTACCGGAGATTCGAACTCCGGTCCTCAGAGTGTGAGCTGAGTGCGCTACCAATCGAGCTACGAGGCACCTTGGCTAACAACACGTGCTTCTTGGCTGACAACACATGTGCTCCTTGGCTGACAACACATGTGCTCCTTGCCTGACAACATATGTGCTCCTTTCCTGACAACACATGTACTTCTTGGCTGACAAAACATGTGTTCCTTGATTGACAACACATGTGTTCCTTGATTGACAACACATGTGTTCCTTGATTGACAACACATGTGTTCCTTGATTGACAACACATGTGTTCCTTGGTTGACAACACATGTGCCTTTTGCCAGACAAAACATGTGCTCCTTAGCTGACAACACATGTGCTCTTTGGCTGACAACACACGTGTTCCTTGGTTGACAACACATGTGCTCTTTGCCTGACAACACGTGTTCCTTAATTGACAACACATTTGCTCCTTTCCTGACAATACAAGTGCTCCTTGGCTGACAAACAAAACATGAGTGCTCTTCACAGCACAAAATTGTTTCCACGACGCAGCACTATACAACACACAACACTATACCACACACAACCTTAACACACAAACTATGCCACCTACCTATGCCCCACCCACACTATACCACCCTGACGCTATCCTACACTGACGCTATGCACATGACGCTATCCACCGACGCTGTGCCACACCTGACGCTAAAGCCACACTGACGCTGTGCCACACCTGACGCTATGCCACACTGACGCTGCACACCTGACGCTATGCCACACTGACACTATGCCACTGACGCTGTACCCCCACACGCTGCGCCACCATGACCCATGCCACGCACTGACGCTGCGCCACCGCATGACGCTATGCCACACATGACGCTGCCACACCTGACGCTATGCCACGCACTGACGCTATGCCACCTGACGCTGTCCACCGCAAACGCTGTGCCACGCACGACGCTATGCCACACCCGACGCTGCCACACACTGACGCTATGCCGCACGCGACGCTATGCCCCACTGACGCTATGCCACACCTGACGCTATGCCCACCTGACGCTGTGCCACATGACGCTATCGCCGACCACCTGACGCTGTGCCACCACTGACGCTTGCCACACCTGACCTATGCCACACTGACGCTATACCACTGACGCTGCACTCACACCACCTGCACGCACATGACCACCCGGACGCTATGCCACGCACTGACGCTTTCGCCACCGCATACGCCACCACGCTATGACGCTGTACCGCACGACGCTATGCCACACCTTTCCACACCGCATGCCACCTGACGCTGCTTGCCCACGCGCCCACCACCACGCCCGCCCACCCCCAAAAGCTTAAACCCCCCGACGCTATCCCACCGGGCGCTTGCCCACCTGACGCTTTCCACCACCTGACGCTGTGCCACACCTTTCAGCTGCCCGCACTGACGCTATGCCCACGCGCGTGCACCACCGACGCTGCCCACTGACGCTTGCCACCCCGACCAACGCGCCACAACCTGACGCTGACCACCCCGACGTATCCACACCTGACGCTTGCCACACAACGCTTTCCCAC
>WNWK01019945.1:0-36796 GCA_009830355.1 Cherax destructor | reverse complement strand
CAGTAGGAAAGTGATCCCAGTCCTTAGTTACATAAAGAAACTCAGTTTAAGAGATTATTTGCATTTGCTAACCGGGTCTTTGACGATCCAAGAGTTCAGCCCAACTTTTGAACATTTACCTGGCAAATCCAATGTAGTTGCTGATGCTTTATCGAGTCATGTCAGTGTAGTAACTGCTGATCCTCAATTTAGTGCTGAGGATGTAAAGACTGCTCAAAGAACAGATCCCATGTGGTCTGGTGTGATTCCGATTCCTGCTCCAGGAAGATCTTATTCTCACTGTGAAGCCACCAGCACCCATCAGTGACTTTGTCATGAACCAAGAATTACTGTATCGCACTACCAGCTGGGTAATCCTAGTAGAAAAGTATACCAGTTAGTAATTCCACAGTCACTAGTGAAAGTAGCCTTGCAGCTAGTTCACGATGTACCGGGTGTTGCACATCCTGGTATGGATCGTTCTGTGAAACAAGCCAGATTAAAATATTTTTGGCCTCGTATGTCCACTGATATTACTGAGCATGTTAAGAAATGTAGTGTCTGTATGAAACATAAAGGTAATGTTACTGGTCCTAATCCAACAGAGTAAAGTCTGAGGCAGCTACTGTGAAAAGCTCTGTTCCACAAGGCACAGTACTTGCTCCCATCCTATTCCTCATCCTCATATCAGACATTGACAGGGATATAAGCCACAGTGCTGTGTCTTCCTTTGCAGATGACACCCGAATCTGTACGACAGTGTCCACCGTTGAAGACACTGCAAGACTCCAAGCAGACATAAACCAAATCTTTAAATGGGCTGCAGAAAACAATATGAAGTTCAATGATGAGAAATTTCAATTACTCAGATACGGAAAACGTGAAGAAATTAAAATCTCATCGGAGTACAAAACTAATTCCAACCACACAATAGAGCGAAAACTAATGTCAAAGACCTGGGAGTGTTCATGTCAGAGGATCTCACCTTCAAGGACCATAACAATGTAGCAATTGCATCTGCTCGAAAAATGACAGGATGGATAATGAGAACCTTCAAAACCAGGGATGCCAAGCCCATGTTGACACTTTACAGATCGCTTGTTCTATCTAGGCTGGAATATTGCTGCACACTAACTGCACCTTTCAAGGCGGGTGAAATTGCTGACCTTGAAAATGTGCAGAGAACCTTCACGGCACGCATAAGTGGATAAACCACCTCAACTACTGGGAACGCTTGAAGTTCCTAAACCTGTACTCTCTAGAACGCAGGCGGAGAGATACATTATTATATACACATGGAAAATTCTCGAGGGCTTAGTACCAAACTTGCACACAAAAATCACTCCCTACGAAAGCAAAAAGACTCGGCAGGCGATGTAACATTCCCCAATGAAGAGCAGGGGTGCCACTAGCACGTTGAGGGACAACACAATAAGTGTGAGGGGCCCAAGATTGTTCAACTGCCTCCCAGCATACATCAGGGGATTACCAACAAGCCCCTGGCTGTCTTCAAGCAGGCACTGGACAGGCACCTCAAGTCGGTACCTGATCAGCCGGGCTGTGGTTCGTACGTTGGACTGCGTGGCCAGCAGTAACAGCCTGGTTGATCAGGCTCTGGTCCAACAAGAGGCCTGGTCACGGACCGGGCCGCGGGGGCGTTGACCCCTGGAATTCTCTCCAGGTAGACTCCAGGTAGACTACTAGTGAGCCATGGGAAAGAGTTGCACTAGATCTGTTGACCAACTTCCAGTGTTCCTCAGTGGAAACAAACATCTGTGTGTGATGGTCGATCACTTTACCATATTTTGTGAGTTAGTGCCTATTGCAGATAAGACTGCCGAAACAGTAGCAAAAGCGTTCAAGGAACGTATAATCTGCAGACATACCACTCCTAAGTCCCTCTTAACAGATAATGGAGGTGAATTTTGTAATGAGATCCTAGAAAACTTGTGTACACTATACAATATTATAAAATCAACCATTGTTCTGCACCATCCTGCCAGTAATGGGTTAGCAGAAAGAATGAATAAGAAAGTCCTTGACGTCTTGAGAGCTACCATCAATCCCAATAGTGTAACCTGGGATGAAGTCATTCCTGATGTTCAATGTTCCATAAATTCTGCTTTTAATGCTTCTATAGGTGATACCCTCATTATGCATTGTACGGTGTCGATAAGCATTTGCCTTATAAGCTGTTATATTCCAATCCGAAACGAATTACAATCCTGATGATTTCGTAGCAGTCCGTACCAGTCAAGCTCAGAGTGTTTTCAGACGAATAAGTAATACTCGAGCCAAACCGACTAAAGTTCAAGTAGGTTCCAGAGTCATGTTGTTTAATTATAACAAAACTTCAGCAATGCCAAAACTTGACCAAAAGTTTGTCAGTCCTTATAGAGTAGTCGAACATATTAATGGCAATAAGTATAAAGTTAGAGAAATTAGTACGGTCAGTTTAAAGAATCGCATTTAGATCATATGAAATTAGTATGCGATGATGACAAAGTCCCTGACACCCTGACAATCAGACAAGTGAGCCAGAATCTGATAATTCTCCTGTTGCTGTACCCTCTACCTCTAATAATCAGTCAGATCAACCTGAATGTCGTTATTCCCTACGTAAACGGCAAGTGTTAAGAAATTCTCAAGTATCATTTGTGGATACCAGTGTAGATCCCTCTCAATCAGAAAGTGAGTTACCTATTGTAACAGAGTTTGATCCACCCAGAGATGATAATTATACTGCCTATATCAATCTCACCCTAGCAGAGTTGGGGTTAAATGTAAATAACCTGTATAGATAATAATGTAGTAAGTGTTTTACAACTGTGTGTTATAATATCAACTTAGTATTATCCAAATTTTTTTCACATTCACATATTAGTGCCAGAAAAAAAAAACTCCATACCACCAATACCACCAATCCAACAACATTCATCTTTGCAAATATTCAGGGTCTAAAGCCAGCAACAAACAACACCATACCTTACATCCGTGGACTCCTTACAGAGTCAAATGCTATGTTTGCGGCTTTCACAGAGACCCACATAAGGGATCACTTGGACAATGCAATATGGATCCTGGCTACAACCTATACAGATGTGACAGAGTGAACAGGCAAAAAGGGGGGGTTGGCCTGTATACCACAGAGTCACTTATATGTTCAGAACTACTAAATGCCTCAAATGATGTAGTTGAAGTATTAGCAATAAAGATCGAGAATCAAAACCTGGTCATCGTGGTTGTATACAAGCCTCCAGATGCAACGTCCCAACAATTCCAGGAACAGCTTCTGAAAATTGACCACTGTCTGGAAAATCTTCCAGCTCCTGCCCCCAACATCTTGCTCCTGGGGATTTCAACCTAAGGCACCTAAAATGGAGGAGCATTGAAAACAATGTGGTAGCAGAGATAACACCAGGAGGCAGCTCAGATGAAAACTCCCACACACATGAACTTTTAAATCTCTGCACCAAATTCACCTTAAACCAGCAAATAGTAGAGCCTACAAGATTAGAGAATACGCTGGACCTCATCTTCAACAACAATGATGATCTGATACGAAATGTCATCATATCAAAAACAATATACTCAGATCACAACATAATAGAGGTAAAGACGTGCATGCGGGAGCCCAAGATCAACAAAATGTGATCAGCCGCGAGGGAGCCTTCTCCAAATTCAACTTCAATAACAAAAACATAAGATGGGACCAAGTAAACCAAGTCCTAAATGATATACAATGGGAAGATAGCCTAAGCATTACGGATCCTAATCTATGTCTAGAACAAATTAAATCTGTGGCACTTAAGGTTTGCTCAAGGCAAATTCCCTTAAGAAAAAAGAGGAAAAGATGCAAACTAGAAAGAGAGAGGCGCTCCCTATACAGGCGAAGGCAAAGAATAACGGAGCAGCTACAAGAGGCCAATATATCTGAAATACGAAGGGAGACACTAGTCAGATAAATAGCAAACATCGAATTAAAACTAAAGGAATCAAGAAACGCGGGAAGAACTAAATGCCATAAACAAAATTGAAAGAAACCCAAAGTATTTCTTTTCTTATGCAAAGTCAAAGTCGAGAACACCAACCAGTATTGGGCCCCTACTTAAACGGGATGGGTCCTACACAGATGACAGCAAGGAAATGAGTGAGTTACTTAAGTCCCAGTATTACTCAGTTTTTAGCGAGCCGCTAACCAGACTGAAAATCGAAGACCTAAATGATTTTTTTATGAGAGTGCCACAGAACTTGACTGACACATGCCTATCTGACATCACCCTGACGCCAAATGACTTCGAAAAGCCAATAAATGACATGCCCATGCACTCCGCTCCAGGCCCAGACTCATGGAACTCCGTGTTCATCAAGAACTGCAAGAAGCCCCTATCACGTGCTTTTAACATCCTATGGAGAGGGAGCATGGACACTGGGGTCGTCCCACAGTTACTAAAAACAACAGACATAGCCCCACTCCACAAAGGGGGCAGTAAAGCAATAGCAAAGAACTACAGACCAATCGCGCTAACGTCCCATATCATAAAAACCTTTGAAAGGGTTCTAAGAAGCAAGATCGCCACTCATCTAGATACCCATCAATTACACAACCCAGGGCAGCACGGGTTTAGAGCAGGTCGCTCCTGTCTGTCCCAACTACTGGACCATTACGACCAGGTTTTAGATGCTCTAAAAGACAAACAGAATGCAGATGTTATGTACACAGACTTTGCAAAAGCCTTTGACAAGTGTGACCATGGTGTAATAGCACACAAAATGCGTGATAAAGGAATAACAGGAAAAGTTGGTAGATGGATCTATAATTTCCTAACAAGTAGAACACAAAGAGTAGTAGTCAACAAAGTAAAGTCTGAGGCAGCTAATGTGAAAAGCTCTGTTCCACAAGGCACAGTACTCTCTCCCATCTTGTTCCTCATATCGGACATACACAGGGATATCAGCCACAGTGCCGTGTCTTCCTTTGCAGATGACACCCGAATCTGTATGACAGTGTCCACCGTTGAAGACACTGCAAGACTCCAAGCAGACACAAACTAAATCTTTAAATGGCCTGCAGAAAACAATATGAAGTTCAATGATGAGAAATTTCAATTACTCAGATATGGAAAACGTGAGGAAATTAAAATCTCATCGGAGTACAAAACTAATTCCAATCACACAATAGAGCGAAAAACTAATGTCAAAGACCTGGGAGTGATCATGTCAGAGGATCTCACCTTCAAGGACCATAACACCGTAGCAATTGCATCTGCTAGAAAAATGACAGAATGGATAATGAAAACCTTCAAAACCAAGGATGCAAAGCCCATGTTGACACTTTACAAATCGCTCTTTCTATCTAGGCTGGAATATTGCTGCACACTAACTGCACCTTTCAAGGCAGGTGAAATTGCTGACCTTGAAAATGTGCAGAGAACCTTCACGGCACGCATAACTGCGATAAACCACCTCAATTACTGGGAACGCTTGAAGTTTCTAAACTTGTACTCCCTAGAATGCAGGCGGGAGAGATACATTGTTATATACACGTGGAAAATTCTCGAGGGATTAGTACCAAACTTGCACACGAAAATCACTCCCTACGAAAGAAAAAGACTCGGTAGGCGATGTAACATCCCCCCAATGAAAAGCAGGGGTGTCACTAGCACGTTGAGGGACAACACAATAAGTGTCAGGGGCCCAAGATTGTTCAACTGCCTCCCAGCATACATCAGGGGGATTACCAACAAACCCCTGGCTGTCTTCAAGCAGGCACTGGACAGGCACCTAAAGTCGATACCTGACCAGCCAGGCTGTGGTTCGTACGTTGGACTGCGTGCGGCCAGCAGTAACAGCCTGGTTGATCAGGCTCTGGTCCAACATGAGGCCTGGTCACAGAGCGGGCCGCAGGGGCGTTGACCCCTGGAATTCTCTCCAGGTATAACCTATACTGACGTGACAGAGTGAACAGGCAAAAGGAGGGAGTTGGCCTGTACGTCACAGAGTCACTTATATGCTCAGAACTACTAAACACCTCAAATGATGTAGTTGAAGTTTTTGGCAGTTAAGATCGAGAACCAAAATCTGGTCATTGTGGTTGTATACAAGCCTACATATGCAACTTCATAACAATTCCAGGAACAGCTTCTGAAAATATAACAATGTCTGGAAATATCTTCCAGCTCCTGCCCCTAACAAAAGAGTAGTAGTCAACAGAGTAAAGTCTGAGGCGGCTACGGTGAAAAGCTCTGTTCCACAAGGCACAGTACTTGCTCCCATCCTATTCCTCATCCTCATATCAGACATTGACAGGGATATAAGCCACAGTGCTGTGTCTTCCTTTGCAGATGACACCCGAATCTGTATGACAGTGTCCACCGTTGAAGACACTGCAAGACTCCAAGCAGACATCAACCAAATCTTTAAATGGGCTGCAGAAAACAATATGAAGTTCAATGATTTGAAATTTCAATTACTCAGATACGGAAAACGTGAAGAAATTAAAATCTCCTCGGAGTACAAAACTAATTCCAACCACACAATAGAGCGAAAAACTAATGTCAAAGACCTGGGAGTGATCATGTCAGAGGATCTCACCTTTAAGGACCATAACACTGTAGCAATCGCATCTGCTAGAAAAATGACAGGATGGATAATGAGAACTTTCAAAACCAGGGATGCGAAGCCCATGTTGACACTTTTCATGTCGCTTGTTCTATCTAGGCTGGAATATTGCTGCACACTAACTGCACCTTTCAAGGCAGGTGAAATTGCTGACCTAGAAAATGTGCAGAGAACCTTCATGGCACACATAACTTATAATAACTTATAATAACTTATAAGTGTTCAACTGCCTCCCAGCATATATGAGGGGGATTACCAATAGACCCCTGTCTGTCTTCAAGCAGGCACTGGACAGGCACCTAAAGTCAGTGCCTGACCAGCCAGGCTGTGGTTCGTACGTTGGACTGCATGCGGCCAGCAGTAACAGCCTGGTTGATCAGGCCCTGATCCACCATGAGGCCTGGTCACAGACCGGGCCGCGGGGCGTTGACCCCGGAACTCTCTCCAGGTAAACATCTTGCTCCTGGGGATTTCAACGTAAGGCACCTAAAATGGAGGAATGTAGCAGAGATAACACCAGGAGGCATCTCAGATGAAAACTCGCACTCACACGAGCTTTTAAATCTTACCACCAAATTTTCGTTAAACCAGCAAATAATAGAGCGTACAAAATTGGCACACTGGCGAAATTAAATGACAAATATGATGCTAGGGAGAGACTTGTTTGTTTTATGCTCAGCAAGGACGATGACTAACATTCCTTTCACTGACTTTGAACTTGATGCAGCACTAACTAAAGGCAACTCCACGTCACCTGGTGAGGATGGTATTACCTACAATATACTAAGATTGCTGTGTCGAGTACCAGGCAATCCTTTACTCGAATTATACAACATGAGCTATGTAAATGGGGAGCTCCTAAATCTTGGACCAACAGCCTCATCATTCCCATTCCTAAGCCCAATCAACAAAATTCATTTCGCCCAATATCTCTTACTAGCTGCTTATGTAAAACATTTGAGAGGATGATTCTTAATCGTCTCATGTACAGAATCAAACATTTTTTGTCCCCCTGGTTGCATGGTTTCATGCATAGAAGGAGTGTGCACCATTGCATAGCTACCTTTCTCACTCTGCACACTGACAGCTCATACACTACCTTCCTTGACCTTAAATCTGCTTTTGATGTTGCCAACCGACATGTAATCATTAGTGAACTTGCCAGAATGGATGTTGGAGGATGGCTTCTCCGCTGGATTAAAGGCTACCTGTCCAACAGGGCCTGTTGTATGTACTCACCTAGTTGTGGTTGCAGGGGTCGATACATAGCTCCTGGCCCCGCCTCTTCACTGGCCGCTACTGGGTCACTCTCTCTGCGCCATGAGCTTTATCATACCTCTTCTTAAAGCTGTGTATGGAACCTGCCTCCACTACATCGCTTCCCAAGCTATTCCACTTCCCGACCACTCTGTGACTGAAGAAATACTTCCTAACATCCCTGTGATTCATCTGAGTCTTCAACTTCCAACTGTGTCCCCTTGTTGCTGTGTCCCATCTCTGGAACACTCTGTCTCTGTCAACCTTGTCAATTCCTCTCAGTATTTTATATGTCGTTATCATGTCCCCCCTATCTCTCCTGTCCTCCAGTGTCGTCAGGTCGATATCCCTTAACCTCTCCTCGTAGGACATACCCCTTAGCTCCGGGACTAGTCTTGTTGCAAACCTTTGCCCTTTCTCTAGCTTCTTTACGTGCTTGGCTAAATGTGGGTTCCAAACTGGTGATGCATACTCCAGTATGGGCCTAACGTACACAGTGTACAGGGTCCTGAACGATTCTTTATTAAGATGTCGGAATGCTGTTCTTAGGTTTGCTAGGCGCCCATATGCTGCAGCAGTTATTTGGTTGATGTGCGCCTCAGGAGATGTGGCTGGTGTTATACTCACCCCAAGATCTTTTTCCTTGATTGAGGTTTGTAGTCTCTGGTCCCCTAGACTGTACTCCGTCTGCGGTCTTCTTTGCCCTTCCCCAATCTTCATGACTTTGCACTTGGTGGGGTTGAGGTCCAGGAGCCAATTGCTGGACCAGGCTTTGCAGCCTGTCCAGATCCCTTTGTAGTTCTGCCTGGTCCTCGTCCGATTGAATTCTTCTCAGCAACTTCACATCATCTGCAAACAGGGACACTTCGAGTCTATTCCTTCCGTCATGTCGTTCACAAATACCAGAAACAGCACCGGCCCTAGGACTGACCCCTGTGGAACCCCACTCGTCACCGGCGCCCACTCTGACACCTCGCCACGGACCATGACTCGCTGCTGTCTTCCTGACAGGTATTCCCTGATCCATTGTAGTGCCTTCCCTGTTATCCCTGCCTGGTCCTCCAGCTTCTGCACTAATCTCTTGTGTGGGACTGTGTCAAACGCCTTCTTACAGTCCAAGAATATGCAATCTACCCACCCCTCTCTCTTGTCTTACTGCTGTCACCCTGCCATAGAACTCCAGTAGGTTTGTGACACAGGATTTCCCGTCCCTTAAACCGTGTTGGCCGTCGTTGATAAGCTCATTCCTTTCTAGGTGCTCCACCACTATTCTCCTGATAATCTTCTCCATGACCTTGCATACTATACATGTCAGTGACACTGGTCTGTAGTTTAGTGCTACGTGTGTGTGTGTGTTAGTTAGTTACCATTTTGTCCTAGGCACATGTCGATTAGACACTAGGCCTGTTGTATGTATGTGTATGTGTGTGTGTGTGTAACGAAACACTTCGAAATGTTTCGGCCCCGCCGGGAATTGAACCCGGGCCCTCCGTGCGTGAAGCAAGAGCGCTAGCCACCATGCCATCGGGGTAGCCACCATGCCATTGGGGTATGTATATATGTGTGTGTATGTGTAATTTGTTCATGATTGTAACTATATATGATGTGATTATGATTCATTACCTTTGTAACTTGTCATGATTGTAACCAGCTCTACCTGGAGCTCATTACCTTTGTAACTTGTCATGAATGTGACCAACTCAAGTTCATTACCTTTGTAACTTGTCATGAGTGTGACCAGCTCTACCTGGAGCTCATTACCTTTGTAACTTGTCATAATTGTGACCAGATCTAGTTCATTACCGCTGTAACTTGTTCAGCTATCAAAACTTTGGAGTCCAGTCCCTGGACCAATTATGTACCTCTGTAATCTTTTGACTACCGCCCACGGGATGGGTATGGGGTGCATAATGAAGATATTAAACTTAAAAACAAGATTGGAGAATACACTGGAACTCATCTTCGCTAACAATGATGATCTGATACGAAATATTATCATATCAAAAGCAATATACTCAGATCACAACATAATAGAGGTTCAGACATATATGTGCAGGGCCCCAGAGCAACAAAATGTGATCAGTCACGAGGGAACCTCCACTAAATTTCAACTTCAATAACAAAAACATAAGGTGGGACCAAGTCAACCAGATCCTAAATGATATAAACTGGGAAGATATTCTAAGCAACATGGATCCAAACTTATGACTAACCAAAATTCTAATACAACTATTGCTTCATAATTCTTAAGCTAGTCATAAGTTTGCCTAAGGCACTCCAATATAGAAACTGTATTATGCCAATACATCACCTTTACTATTAATATATAAACTAATTGTTAAATTCTTAAATGTTTAAATTCCAGTACCTCAATACTGTAAACCTAGTTAATCACTACAATTACCTAACCTTACTATCTGTATAATCATTGTGTCGCTATTGAGTAAGACCTATCATAAGACTACCTGAAAAGCCTAGGCATACCTAGGCATATTATTGGCCATCTTGTAATATCTACTTCATAAAATGTATAATTATAAGTACACCCCACCTTGTATATTACTTGAAATAAAGAATTTGAATTTGAATTTGAATGTCTAGAACTAATTAACTGTGGCACTCGAGGTATGCGCAATGCATATTTCTTTAAGGAAAAGGAAGAGATGATGTAAACTAGAAAGAGAAAGGCGCTCTCTATACAGGTGAAGGCAAAGATTAACAGATTTTACCTGATTTAGATTTTGCCACCGAAGTCGCTAGTTTATTGTGCACCCCATATCCATCCTGTGGACGGTAGCGCAAGAGCATATGGATACACAAAAGGCCTAGGCACTAGGCCCCAAAGGGGTTAACAATTGTACATTTGGGTTTATATCTACATTTCAATTATCTGTTACAAACAAATTTAGGAAATTTGCTTATTACAATTGGTATCATATTTCATGAATAAGATATCTTGACATGTCACATAGGTTATTATATTGTCTATCTCTATATTCCTCAATAAGTGGACAATTCAGTACATAGTGTTCAAGACAGTGACCATATGCCTGATCACATAATTTGCATTTAGTTTGATTATCATCTGTGTGTCTCCCAAACTGCCAGAAGTACTTGTAGCCAAGACTAAGCCTGGCCACTACAACATCAGTCAGTCTGTTCACATTGCAAGTTGCTCCACAAACATGCCCATCTGTGCTCGCATTATCATGAGCACAGATAGGCACGTTCATGGAAATTAATTTGGATTTATATCTACAGTTCACTTATCTGTTACAAGCAAATTTAGGAAATTTGCTTAGTATAAGTGGTATCCTACCTTCACTAATAGATTTTACCTGGAGAGTGGTTAAATGATGTCAATATATCTGTAATACGAAAGGAACACTAGTCAGAGAAGTAGCAAACATCGAACGTACTAAAGGAATCTTACAGGAGTCAAGAAACAGAAGAACTGAAAGCCATAAATGAAATTGAAAGAAACTCCAAATATTTCTTTTCTTATGCCAAATCTAAGTCGAGAACAACATCCAGTATTGGGCCCCTACTTAGACGACATGTTTCCTACACAGATGACAACAAGGAAATGAGTGAGCTACTCAAGTCCCAGCATGACTCGGTTTTTAGTGAGCCGCTAACCAGACTTGAGAGTCGAAGACCTAAATTAATTTTTTTTTGAGTGAGACACAGAATTTGGTAGACTTAAACCTATCTGATATTATCCTGATGCCAAATGACTTCGAAAAGGCGATAAATGATATACTCATGCACTCTGCCCCAGGCTCAGACTCGTGGAACTCTGTGTTAATCAAGAACTGCAAGACACCCCTATTATGTGCTTTTAACATCCTATGGAGAAGAGGCATGGACACGGGGGTTGTCCCACAGCTACTAAAAACAACAGACATAGCCCCACTCCACAAAGGTGGCAGTAAAGCAATAGCAAAGAACTACAAACCGATAGTGCTAACATCCCATATCATAAAAAATCTTTGAATGGGTTCTAAGAAGCAAGATCGACACCCGTCTAGATACCCATCAGCTTTCGACAAATGTGACCATGGCGTAATAGCGCACAAAATGCGTGATAAAGGAATTACAGGAAAAGTTGGTAGATGGATCTATAATTTCCTAACAAATAGAACACAAAGAGTAGTAGTAAACAGAGTAAAGTCTGAGGTGGCTACGGTGAAAACTTTGTTCCACAAGGCACAGTACTCGCTCCCATTATGTTCCTCATTTCGGGCTGAGTGTTTGAGGGGAGAGGACGTGTGTGAGTGAGGTCCTGGGCCTTGTGTGGTCAGGACTTCTTATTTCACCCGACTGATAACTCATCATGCAACTCATATCGTTGGATTGCAGCTGCATTGTTGCTGGAACTCTCTTGTGTGAGCTGTGACTAGTGATCTACCTAGTGAAACACAGTGTTAGTTTGAAGTGGCGTTAGGCCTACCTTCACTACTTGCCTGCCTCCTCCCCTCCTTCCTCGATTTGTAACTCAGCCATTCGCCTCTATTTACTTATGGTCTAGAGGCAGATCTTGCCAGCCCACATAAGTGCCTGGGTGCCCCCGTCAGTCCTGCCAGCATTCCACGATTTCTCCCTTACGCTTCTTAAGAATATGTCTCTTGTGTGCCTATTCGCCTGCTACAAGCAAATCTCCAAGTGGTTGACACGGGTTTAGCTAGCACATTCAAGAAAGCTTGAAAACAAAACTCCAAGCCAGCCAGGACAAGGGGGGTGTAGAAATTTGTCGTTGGACTGCCTCCTTGTAAGCTGCCCCATGGCAAGCACTGCTGACACCGACACTCTGAGATGCTCCTCTCAGACTTACAAGTGGCTTATGGGACAGATTTCTAAGTAACTGCAGCTGCAAGAATTCCCTACCTACATGCACGACTAAAAAGGGGGTGAACTTACTTGATAGAGAAGAAATGTCTCCTAGTCTTCCAGACTCCCTAAGCCTTAGTCCCCTTGAAATTGATGACATGCAGACAGTGCTATGTTCTGCAAGAATTCAAGTTGTATTAGTGTCCTGCCTGAAACTCAGAAATCCCAAACTCAAAGGGGGTTATCCTCTAAGCAATATCTAAGCAGTATGGGACACTAGCTTCCAGACTTGTACTTAAGATATGATGCTGGTACATACCAATGTAAAGTAAAGTGAAGTAAATTTTATTTCATTGCAATTTTACATAGATATTTACAGTTACAATCATAAACTGAAGTGCAAGGAGAGCCACTGACATGCCATGGCATTAGGGGCAGCTTAATCTAATGACTTATAGACTATGTACATAATATTAGAGAAATTGATTGAAATTTTTTTAGTTATATATTTGATTTCAAATTACAATGTGATGATATGTAATAGCTTCCATCTGCTCGAGACCTGTGGAAAATATTGGTATTTTCCGAAAGTTGTAATTGATAAACTTTCCAATATGAGTAGATATCATTAATGTGTTGCTGTTGGCTTAACATTAACTGAAAAGAACCAACGAATTCACATGCATGCGCGAGATGCCTCGTGAAGTGGGCAGGGAAGCTGGGTAGAGGGGAATGGGCAGAGTGAACAGCGAGCCTACCGAGCCGATATCCGGTGATGGGATGGCGAGTGGAATTTGTCGAAGACGTCCACCAAATCGGATTTAATTACCTCCTTTCGTAATGTGGAGGAATATCCAGTGACGCGGCGAGTATAAAGTGGGACAATCGGTCCAGGAGGTCCAGTAATCGGACAATAATTGTGAAATAAGGTGTGCCGCCGGCGAGGGATGCGGTCGTAGGCCTATTTGAACTGAGTGAATTGACCATACGGCAGGATAAAGTCGTACCCCTGATGCTGGGGAGCTTTCGTCTCAGAAGAGACTGAAATATATTCGATGAATATTGTGAAATGGTGAATATAGTGAAACAGAGTTGTAAATAAATAGGGAGTGGTTGTACCGAGCGAGGTTAGCGCCGGTACGCCATACCCCGACCGCCATATTGGATGTGATTGAAATGAACTAACATATCGCAAGTTATCTACTCGAAATCCAAGTATCGAGACTGTGAATGTGTATAAACTAGTGGGGCATTAAGCCAGGATATACGTAATATGTAAAGTTATACGTATAAATAGTACAAAAGGTCGGATTAGTGAGAGGATCTGATTCGCTACCCCGACCAACCACATGTTAACAAACGCCCGGTCTCGTGGGCGTATAAGAGCGCACGGAAATTAACCTTCCTTGACTCGACGAGACAACTATTACCATCGCGATCGAATCAGATCGCAGGAGGACGTCAACAACGGAACGACTCTCTCATCTAAAGCTAAGTACTCTGCTTGCGAATTTGTTATTGGCCAATGATATTGTTACGCACAGTAGATGTACTTTAGCTAGGTCAACGATCTACGATACACCGCTATGATGCTGTTAATTAGGTGAGTGATGGTCATGTTAACTTAACTGTGTGTTCTCTACCTCTTCTCCTGTTTGATCAGTTGTTTAATAACCAATACAGTCCACTTAAATTTAATATATCATAATTATAATAAATGATCTTCTCAGATTTATTTATACTGGTCCAGAGTGCAGTGGGTTAACGAGAATATTGAAGGTACCCCTTGGGTGCGGCCAGGAGCGGGTAAAGTTCTCACATACCTTAAAGGGAATGACTGCGGTAAAATTATACGAGTCGGTCATCTCCCTGGGAGTTTGTTTATTGCTAGTGGCGGTGTCCCAGATAGACTTATCTCTCACAATTCCCCACAGCGCCCGTTGGTCCGTCCTGAACCGGATGTGATTAGTGAATTAATCATTATTGAATTAATTAATTAATAAATAAGTGACTGATCATAGGAAGTGAGTATAGAGTACACAGTTAATTAATTGTGTGGTGGACAGTAATTAGTCCAATTAATTGCTAGCACAGGCGTGGCTACGATTTGTGCAAGAGTAAGGTGTGAGAATCACCTTTATAAACAATTTATTTAATTTGTGACGTCAGTGGTTATTAATTCTACAACCATGACTGAACCTAATGGAGTTCCCATGCCGGGTGGCAAAACCATGGATATTAAGGCCAAGAAAGCGTCGTTGCAAGCTCGCAAGGGACATGTAACAAAGACACACAATACGTGTTTGAACTTAGTGAACGATCCGTCGACGAGTGTTATTGACTTAGAAACAAATTTTGAGTTAATAGAACTCAGGTACGCGTCGTACGTGAAGTGGTTCAAAGTCTATGAAGTTGAGTTACTGGATGATTGTGCGAGCAGTGAGGAACGAGATACACTGTTACGACAATATAGTGAATTGGAAGAAGTCATGTGTGCCTGTAAAGTTAAGGTACTAGGTAGGTTAAGGAGTATGAGTGACGTGGTGGGCCAACCTCCCGCGGCAAATAAAGTGTCCCTTCCCAGACTCCCGGAAGTACAATTGTTGTCGTTCCAGCCGGGAGACAGCTGGGAGGAATTTTGGTCAATTTTCAAGGCAATGGTACACGATCGGAAGGATCTGGAAAGTGTTGCCAAGTTGATTTATTTAATGGGACAATTGAGGGGAGATGCCCTCATTCTCATTCAGGCTTTCCCGAATGTAAACGACTCTTATAGAGAAGCTGTTCGTCTGCTAGAGGGTACTTATGGTAACTCGGAACAGCATACATTGGATTTAGTGATGACTGTGGTTAATTTGAAACCGCCAGGGCACAACTACAAAGAGTTGCAACAGTTTCGGATCAAACTAGAGAGCACTCTCCAGATTTTGAGTAACAAACACAATTTGGAGAATGCAAGTTGGTTCGTTTGTCCGGTGGTACGAGCTAAATTGAACCATAAGACGATAGAGTGGTTATCTAACAAGTACCACAAGGCTTACTTCGGGTTGGGAGAGATAAGGGCGGGTTTGCAAGAATTAATTGTTCAGTTGCAAACTAACCAGCCCACTACTTTTAAGAATACTGGTCATAGTGACGTTGAGTCATCAACTAAGTTCCACAAAGGGAAAAATTATCCCAATAGTAATAGTTACAACCCAACCACTAAAAGGGGTTATGTTGGCACATATCAAGTGACAGGGACCAGTAATAGTGGTTCGTCACAACAAGACAGAAAGAATAAACACCCAAATAAGGGTAACCCGGGGGGTAAGCTGTCGAACCAAGATAAGAGAGATTGTCTCTTCTGTAATGAAACCCATCTCTCTAAACTCTGCGTTACCTATAATTCTTGGGATGCGAAGGTGAAGAGATTGGATGAGCTGAACCGGTGTATTCGATGTCTTGGTAATCATAATGTGAGGGATTGCCAGACCAAACTGAATACTTGTCACCAATGCAATAATGGCAGGCACCACATCGTGATGTGTAAGAGCGGGTGTAATCCTAGTAATGGTAAGGATAATCACCCCGACACTACAGTGGCGCACGTAAAACTCGCAGCTAACGTTCGTAATGGTTTAGCTGAAGTAGCACTACCTGTGTTGGACATGACAGTTAAAGATAAATGGCGTAAATGCAAGACTGTAACAGCGTTGTTAGATCAGGGATCACAGCGTACTTTCATAAAGCGCAGTTGCCTTAATGGGATGAAAGTACGAAGAGGAGATCCTACCACATTAAAATTGTCGGGTTTTCTCTCAGATAAAAGGGCCCAGTCATATGACACGGTTTATGTAAACGTCGGTCTGGGCAGAGAGAAGACCCAAGTTAATGCAGTAGTCGTGGATAGACTACCGGAGAAGGTCTCCACTGTGGGTCTTAATGCCACCAAGCAGAGACTCTCACAGAATAATGTGAAACTGGCACCATCTGTGGTCAATAATGACTCGGTGGGGCCAATAGGAGTATTGATAGGCAGCGACTATTATGCAGCCTTTGTGAAGGGTATGACGAAGAGGTGCGGAGTCACTCTTCTCAACACGGGTGCAGGCCATGTCATTTATGGCCGGCTTCCTCGCAGTAATGAATGACTGGAGGAAGCCATAAATGCAGTCACTGTGTGTCTTACGCACGAAACGCCGCCCCAGAGTACATATTCTTCTATAGAGAATGCCGTTGAACCAGTACACAAGTTATGGGAACTGGACAGTATCGGGATTAATGTAAATGAAGAAAGTCCAGATGATTCCTTCACTCAGGAACAATACCTGAAGGATGTTAAATTTGAGTCTGGACAATACTGGGTGCGACTCCCATGGAAGCTAAACCATCCGGAACTGCCCACTAATTACCCACGAATTGAGTAAGACACCAGAATTGTTGACTGCTTATAATACAATAATTAATGAACAGTTAAATAATCAGTTCATAGAGGAGGTACCCCTGAGCAAGCCAATATTCATGGCCACTACTTACCTCATCACGGAGTGAAGAAGGATTCAAACCACTCCTTTGAGGATCGTGTTTAATTGTAGTGCCAGGGGTAATAAAAATGTACCTAGTTTGAACGATTGTTTGATGACAGGTCCGTCGCTGACGGAGAAATTGGTGATGTGTTATTGAATTTCAGAGTTAATAGTTATGCCTTTACGGCAGACATAAGTAAAGCTTTCCTGAGAGTGGGATTGCAAGAGACGGATCGGGATTACACAAGATTTCTGTGGCCAGAGGATCCTAGCAATCCACTTAGTCCGCTGAAAACTTTCAGATTCAGAAGTGTCTTATTTGGGGCTACTTCTAGTCGTTCTTACTTCAGGCGACGATAAATGCACACCTTAAACGTACAGGCGGTCCACTGAGTGACATAATGAGTAAACAATTCTATGTGGACAATTTCCTGGGTGTGACGTCAACTGAAGAGGAGCTAATGAAGATATATGAAGGGCTAATGACATAATGCAAGGTGCAAATATGCCTCTCAGGGAGTGGAACAGTAATTCGTCCAGGTTAAAGGACCGAATAAATAAAGATAATCCCGGCGATGAAGTATCTGGGTGTAGCAATGTATTGGGACTGACTTGGGATACTGAAAGAGACTTGATATCGTTAAAGCCTAATAATTATAGTATGCCCAAGAAATTAACGAAGAGAACCCTGCTTGCTGAAGTTTCAAAATGTTTCGATCCACTAGGCTTAGTGGCGCCTCTTACAATCCGAGGAAATTATTGGTACAAGAGGCATGGAAGCAGAGGTGTGCTTGGGATGAAACCCTACCTGAGGAATTCGTTAACAGGTGGGAAGAATTAATTGGTGATTATGAGAAAGTTCCAATGTTAGAGTTCCGCGGTGTGCAGTCCGCTCTGGAGTGGAAAATACACTCCACATTTTTGCGATGCTTCTAAATTAGCGTATGGAGCAGTCGCTTATCTTCAATGTGATAAAGATATTTCTCTTGTCATGTCTAAAACTAAAGTGGCTCCAATTAAATTACGTACTTTACCTCAGTTGGAATTAACCGCCATTTATGTGGGTGTCAAATTAGCTGATTATTTACGGAGTAAATTGCCGGAGATAAATATTAGCGACACCATAATTTGGTCTGATAATGAGGTATCCTTGCAGTGGATCACGACGGAACCAGCAAGATTATATTCGTGCAAAATAGAGTCGCCGAGATTAACCAGATGCAAGAGAAATATGACAGTTTGGGTCAACATAAGTTAACTTTTAACCATATTCCCGGAGTGGAGAACCCAGCTGATTTCTTGTCTCGTGGGTTGACTTATGTAAAATTTGTGAAGACTTTATCGTGGTTTAAGGGACCCAGTTGGTTGGTGAATAAAAGTAACTGGCCTGTTCAAAAGGCGCATATTGCTCCGGTGGAAATTACTGTGAACACGGCTCCAGTCCTCGGTCCCTCCTTAGCCATTGATATAAATAAATACTCATCCTTCCCGAAATTGATTAATGTCACGAAGTTGGTGTTTAACTTCATAAACAAGATGAATATCCCGTATGATTTTCCTCATCCCCTGAAATACTGGGTACAGAGAGTACAAGGAGAAATCTATGGAGAGGAAATTAAATTGCTAAGGGATGGAAAACTTGGGAAGGGTTCAATAATAGAGAGATTGGGGCTATACTTGGAGGATGACGTAATCAAGTGCAGAGGTAGATTGCAAAATGCTGAATTGGGTGAATATACTAAACACCCTATCTTGCTGCCCAAGACTCATCATCTGACAACTTTAATTGTATTAAATGCCCATAAAAATGTGATGCATGGTGGAGTACAAGATACCTTAAATTGCATTAGGGAAACTTTCTGGATTCCTCAGGGGCGATAGAGTGTGAAGAGGGTGATTAAGACATGTGTAGTGTGTCGCCGTGTAGATGCCAGAACCTATATGTACCCAGGACCTCCACCATTGCCCAAGGAACGAGTGCAGTTAATAAAGCCATTTGATGTAACCGGTGTAGATTACAGTGGCCCAATCATTTAAACGGGTACTGCAGATGGTGTTCCTTTAAAGGTGTATGTGTGTTTATTCACTTGTACCGCTACAAGGGCAGTACACTTAGAAGTGGCACAGGATTTGTCTGCAGAACAGTTCATACAGCTGTTTCGTAAATTTGCAGCTTGGAGATCCTGTCCGAGACTCATGATTTCAGATAATGCCACTAACTTTGTAGCAGGAGCGCAACATTTGAAGGAATTAAATGAGAGTAATGAAGTACAGTCTCTGTTAAATCAGCGAGGGTGTGGCTGGAAGTTTATTGCTCCTAGGGCCCCTTGGCAAGGGGTGTGGGGAATTGTGAGAGATAAGTCTATCTGGGACACCGCCACTAGCAATAAACAAACTCCCAGGGAGATGACAGACTCGTATAATTTTACCGCAGTCATTCCCTTTAAGGTATGTGAGAACTTTACCCGCTCCTGGCCGCACCCAAGGGGTACCTTCAATATTCTCGTTAGCCCACTGCACTCTGGACCAGTATAAATAAATCTGAGAAGATCATTTATTATAATTATGTTATGTTAAATTTAAGTGGACTGTATGGGTTATTAAACAACTGATCAAACAGGAGAAGAGGTAGAGAACACACAGTTAAGTTAACATGACCATCACTCACCTAATTAACAGCATCATAGCGGTGTATCGTAGATCGTTGACCTAGCTAAAGTACATCTACTGTGCGTAACAATATCATTGGCCAATAACAAATTCGCAAGCAGAGTACTTAGCTTTAGATGAGGAGTCGTTCCGTTGTTGACATCCTCCTGCGATCTGATTCGATCGCGATGGTATTAGTTGTCTCGTCGAGTCAGGAAGGTTAATTTCCGTGCACTCTTATACGCCACGAGACCGGCGTTAGTTAACATGTGGTTGGTCGGGGTAGCGAATCAGATCCTCTCACTAATCCGACCTTTTGTACTGTTTATACGTATAACTTTACATATTCGTATATCCTGGCTTAATGCCCACTAGTTTATACACATTCACAGTCTCGATACTTGGATTTCGAGTAGATAACTTGCGATATGTTAGTTCATTTCAATCACATCCAATATGGCGGTCGGGGTATGGCGTACCAAGCTAGCCTCGCCCGGTACAATCAACCCCTGATTATTTACAACTCGGTTTCACTATATTCACCATTTCCCAAAGTTCATCGAATATATTTCAGTCTCTTCTAAGATGAACTCCCAGCATCAGGAGTTACGACTTTATCCTGCCGTATGGTCATTTCACTCAGTTCAAATAGGCCTATGACCACATCACTCCTGGCGGCACACCTTATTCACAATTATTGTCCTATTACTGGACCTCCTGGACCGATTGTCCCACTGTATATTCCCCGCGTCCACATTACAAAGGAGGTAATTAAATCCGATTTGGTGGCGGAGTCTCCAAATTCGACAGGCCATTTCACCACCTGATCTCGGGTCGCTAGGCTCGCTGTTCACTCTCTGCCCATTCCCTCTACCTCCTCCCTGCCCAGCCTCTTCCCACTTCCTCCCCGCTGGTATGATGGTTCTCTATTACATACCCCATGTACCAGCAGTACATTAAGGATATCTGTTCATATTGGAAAGTTTATCAATTACAACTTTCGGAAAATATCAATATTTTCCACAAGGGGGATTGTATGAAAGACTGATAGGTACAGTGAAGAGGTGTCTGCGTAAAGTACTACACCGGAAACGAATTAACTTGGAGGAATTCCGGGCAGTATTAGTGGAGGCAGAGAATCGGATAAATAATCGTCCTCTCTCGTACATTATTGATACTCCCGACGCAGAAGTACTGACTCCTTCTCACTTGATATGTGGGCGGAAGCAGTACTGACTCCTTCTCACTTGATATGTGGGCGGAAGCTAGAAGCTGCCCCTATCTATCGAGATAATCCTGCGGAAGTTGATGAGGATTATAATAATGTGACAGTGTTAAGTGATAAATATAAGATGTTTAATAAAGTAATTAATCATTGGTCTACTGTGTGGCGCAAAGAGTATCTTCTTACATTACGTGAACACTTTTATGGTGCGTCAGAAGCGGCTAATCGACAGAATATTCAACCGGGTGACATCGTGTTAGTGATACTGAGCAACCTCAAACATTGTGGCCTCTGGGTAAGATAGTGACATTATACCCAGACGCTCAGGGTGTTGTCAGGAATGTCAAAGTGTTGTGTCGCGGCAAAGAGAGTTTACGCACCATTAATAAGTTAATCCCCTTAGAATTAAAGGGAGTTCTATCAACTGGGAACGAAAATCTAAGGGAAAGTGACACAGTGATGTTGAAGATGACACGGACCAGGGGATACCAGAAACAGGAAACGTGATTCGACCTACCAGGAAGTCAGCTGTTCAGTCCAGGGAGGGCTGGAAGCGCCTGTTGAAAACTGACTCGATTTGATTCGTCTAACAACGAACTCTGCCCGCCGCAGTGTGGAAAATATTGGTATTTTCCGAAAGTTGTAATTGATAAACTTTCCAATATGAGTAGATATCATTAATGTGTTGCTGTTGGCTTAACATTAACTGAAAAGAACCAATGAATTCACACGCATGCGCGAGATGCCTCGTGAAGTGGGCAGGAAGCTGGGTAGAGGGAATGGGCAGAGTGAACAGCGAGCCTACGAGCCGATATCCGGTGATGGGATGGCAGCGGAATTTGTCGAAGACGTCCACCAAATCGGATTTAATTACCTCCTTTCGTAATGTGGAGGAATATCCAGTGACGCGGCGAGTATAAAGTGGGACAATCGGTCCAGGAGGTCCAGTAATCGGACAATAATTGTGAAATAAGGTGTGCCGCCGGCGAGTGATGCGGTCGTAGGCCTATTTGAACTGAGTGAATTGACCATACGGCAGGATAAAGTCGTACCCCTGATGCTGGGGAGCTTTCAATCTCAGAAGAGACTGAAATATATTCGATGAATATTGTGAAATGGTGAATATAGTGAAACAGGTTGTAAATAAATAGGGAGTGGTTGTGCCACGGCGAGAGTTAGCGCGTACGCCATACCCGACCACCATATTGGATGTGATTGAAATGAACTAACATATCACAAGTTATCTACTGAAATCAAGTATCGAGACTGTGAATGTAATAGGGGCTAAAGTTAAAAGCATTGTACAAAGGTCCGGATTAGTGAGAGGATCTGATTCGCTCCCCGACCAACCACATGTTAACAAACGCCCGGTCTCGTGGGTATGAAAGCGCCGCGAAATTAACCTTCCTTGACTCGACGAGACAACTATTACCATGCGCGATCGAATCAGATCGCGGGGAGGCGTCAACAGCGAGGACTCTCTCATCTAAAGCTAAGTACTCTTTGAATTTGTTATTATAATGTATTGTTACACACAGTAGATGTACTTTAGCTGGTCAGCGATCTACGATACACAGCTATGATGCTGTTAATTAGGTGAGTGATGGTCATGTTAACTTAACTGTGTGTTCTCTACCTCTTCTCCTGTTTGATCAGGTGTTTAATAACCAATACAGTCCATTAAATTTAATATATCATAATTATAATAAATGATCTTCTCAGATTTATTTATACTGGTCCAGAGTGCAGTGGGTTGAGAATATTGAAGGTACCCTTGGGTGCGGCCAGGAGTGGGTAAAGTTCTCACATACCTTAAAGGGAATGACTGCAGTAAAATTATACGAGTCGGTCATCCCCTGGGAGTTTGTTTTGCTAGTGGGGTGTCCCAGATAGACTTATCTCTCACAATTCCCACAAGAACAGATAAATCACTAACGTTTCCCCAGAAAACTGGCGAGATACTGAGAGAAAGGAAGTTGTCGTCTTACTGTAATGGGTCTGGATGGAGAAAGATATCAACAGTACTTTGAATATCTTCGAGATCCCAGGTCTGATGTTGGGTAGACACGTGGGTTGCCGCGCACTGTTCACGGCAGTTGTTGACAGAGCGGTGTCTGATCTGAGAAGGGTGCTCGTGCACCTGGAATCCAACTTCCTGTGGTCAGCATGGGATTGTCATTTCTCGTTGGCCTATATAACCTAATGTTCCCTACTTGAAGACCTAAACCTACCTATGTTAAGGTGCTAGAACCACATTATTAATCTCAAATTGCCTCAATAAGCCTAATATTAGTCACTACATGACAAACCTAACTAGACCTCCTAGGAGAGTAAATCTATCAATTAATAGTGAAATCTCCTTACCTTTCCCAATACTGTGTTTGTTTGGGTGGGTGTGTGGTTCATAAACTCGGAGGACCTACCGGTGGCATGTTTAGCTTCATAGCTCTATTTACCCTGTGGAACTTGGCGATTCAAAAGTTTCCACGGGGTAGCTTGCAGTTACAGCTGTCCTGACCCTACCCTTCTGGCTTATAATTGCAAACCTCGAAAGTTTATCGGGTTTGCAATTAAACCAGACTAAGCCAGGCTATGGGAGAGTCTCAGTCTCCAGCCTGAAGGCCTGTCCCAGCCTGCAGTCATCAAGCTGTATCTTACATATATCCCTGCTCCTGTGCTGTACATCGACAAGCGTTCAGTTCACCAATCTTGAGGGCTAAGCCAGCTCCTCAGGCAAGCCAGATGTACAAGTAAGCCAGCTGCTTCACAAAGACTATCTCACCAACACCTACCTAATCGCTATTCCTAGCTCCTACCAACCCAAAGAATCTCACCATAATCAACACCCTTAAAACAAGCAGGAGACATTAAACTAGCTTACCACCTTAATATACAAACAAGCTCACAGGTACTGTCACCAACTTATTCCAGCTATTTAATCACATCCATTGAAACCTCCACATTCCCATCAATTCTCAAATAGCAAGGGTCACCCCGATCCATAAAGGAGGTGATCAAACAAACTTGAATAATTATAGACCAATATCCAATTTACCACTGCTTCAAAATCTTTGAAAAATTAATTCATAGACAGATCTATTCCTACCTCTCTCACACAACGTACTCAACCCTCAGTCAGTTTGGATTCAGGACCAACAAAAGCACAAATAATGCCATTATACACATGCTAGAGTTAATATATACCGCACTTGATAAGAAAGAAGTCTTCACTGGGAATCTTCATTGATCTACGCAAAGCTTTTGATACAGTCAATCATGATTTACTGCTCACAAAACTAGCACACTATGGTATAAGAGGGCACCCTCAACTACATAGTCATACCTAGTAACGAAGCCAATACGTGTACACAAATGGAGCGAACTCTTCCACACAACAAATTACAGTCAGAGTCCCCAAGTAAGTGTACTGGGTCCACTCTATTCCTCATTTACATCAATGACCTACCTAATGCATCACAACTACTCAAACCCATATTATTTGCTGATGACACAACATATGTCTTCTCTCACCCAAATCCAGTCATACTGGCCAATACTGTTAATGCGAATTACAGAAAATATCAACATGGATGACACTAATAAACTTACTCTAAATACTGACAAAACCTACTTATACAGTTTGGAAACAGAGTTACAAATGTTCCACTTAACATAACACTCAACGGTTCACCCATCACAAGACTCAAGAGGGAAATTCCTAGAATCCACATTGACAGTAGCCTTAAATTCCAAACACACAACAACATAATTTCCAAGAAAATCTCTAAGACAGTAGGCATATTATCTAAGATACGCTACTATGTGCCTCAATCAGCTCTTCCTTGCACTATATCACTGCTCATTCTACCCTATCTCACATATGGAATCTGTGCATGGGGATCAACAACATTAAATCACCATTAGATCACTCATAACCCAGCAAAAGGCTGTAGTCAAATGATAACAAATTCCCACTCTAGACAGCATACTCCACCAATATTCAAAAGCCTAAAACTACTCACCATAAAGAACATTCACACTTATTCTTGGGCCTACTACATACATAGAACTCTACACTCTAATATAAACCCTCTGCTCAAAATTCTCCTCACCAACTTTAATAGGACCCATGACCATAACACAAGATACAGATCACTTTTTGATGTACCCCATGTCCACAGCAACCTATGTAAGAATTCTATGCACATAAAGGGCCCCAGAATCTGGAACTCATTACCAGAAATGCTAAAATAACCTTGTCTGAAAATCAATTTAAGACTCTTCTCAAAAACCACCTACTCACCCTAAACTAAATACAGTGGTACTCCCGACTTACGATGGTCCCCAAACACACCATTTTATGTAAGTTGATTTTTTTAAATGCTTTTGTAAGTGTAATTTTGGGGGTCTAAAAGGACTAGTCTATTTTACATCACTTCTTATGGAGATAAATTCGTTTGGTAATGGCACTTGAACAGCATTCTGGAATGAAAAAATATCGTAAGTCGGGGTACCACTGTACTCATACTGTAAATTGCCTTCAAAAATGCTCAAAGTTATATTCTTATGAAATAATTTCAATTTTTACAATTATGTTACCACCTAATCACCCTAAACTAAATAATCAAACTGTAAATTACTCTCAAAATGTTCAATGTTATTTTCATTAACATAATTTAATTTTTACTATTGTGTTCCATCCTACTAAACACTAGTTACAATGTCTATCATCATTTTGTAATGAACAATGTACATATTATCATCATATCATAATTTGAACGATCTACCAATTCAAACTCACTCAATTACTCCAATATTATGTTCATAGTCTATAAGCCATTAGATTAACCCTTTGAGGGTCGAGAGGCCCCTCTCCCAAACTTTTTCTCAGGGTCGAAAATTTTTCGAAAAAAAAAAAAAATTATTTTTTCTTATGAAATCATAGAGAATCTTTTTCTGATCATAACGACACCAAAATTATGAAATTTGATGGAAAACTAACGTAATTATGCTCTTGCGAAATTTGCTGTATCAGCGATATTTACGCATTGGCGATTTCGCCCACTTTGAGCCTTATTTTCGGCAAACTCCAATGTTTCAGTCTACTCAAATTATAGCTATTTTGCTAGAATTCTATTTTTTCTATAAATTGAGCACAAGAAACCACCAATTTACCAATTTCAACTACCCAATAAGGTGGTCAGAAATTGGCAATTTGGCCAATTTCACACAAATTTCAAAAGATGCCAATTTCAAAATAGGGCTCAGAATAAACAAGACAGACATTCCTGGCACTCAAATAACGTTTTATATGTTCATTAGTCACATCTCCAGGCCCCTCTTACATTACTTTTGCTTTCCATTTTGAATTTTTATTCTCACAAAAAAATAGAAGATTTACTGTTATATATACATCTGCATCATTGTAAAAACAGTATAAATAATATCAGTGCACTTGTGCAAGAATATTAGACATGCCAGTTGATGTGTATTGGACGCATGGCATGATTTGTTTACTCTTGAACATCGGTAAAAATCGAACATTTTTGCTACTTTGCGCTCAGTTTCAAGGTTCTTGTCATCGTAAAACTAATCAAAATCATCACTATTTCTGTAATATATCTTCCATTCTATCTAATGAGACCAAGAAAACCAGAATACAACCATAAATACCATACGAAAATACACTCGAAAGTCGCTGTTTTATACCAAAAAAACGGTCTGAGGTTTTTTTTCTCATTATGCACTGCGTGCTTCAGAATTTTTTTATACTGCGCACACTGACCACACAGACCCATTCTTTCATATATAGGCCTACCAGCTTTCTCCCGTTCGATTTGAAGGCGCTAGAATTTACGCATTCAAGTACGTGACCGACCCTGGTTGCAATGACGTACTAGTACGGGACCGACCCTCAAAGGGTTAAGCTGCCCCTAATGTCAAGGCATGCCAGAGGCTCTCCTTGCACCTCAATTTATGATTGTAATGTAAACCCATGTACACGAGCAAAGAAATAAAATTGTATTTGTATTTATTTCTAGACAATAGTAAATGACCAAGGCAGGTGAAAATATTCACCTGTCAGTGTGGTTGTGACTATTTGAGTACAATTTCAATACCTAATACAGTGGTACCCCGACTTACGATATTTTTTCATTCCAGAATGCTGTTCAAGTGCCATTACCAAACAAATTTATCTCCATAAGAAATGATGTAAAATAGACTAGTCCTTTTAGACCCCCAAAATTACACTTACAAAAGCATTTAAAAAAATAAACTTACATAAAAGGGTGAGTTTGGGGACCATAGTAAGTCGGGGTACCACTGTATTAGTGTCAGAACAAAGATTGGCTATGAAATCACAAGAACTACTATAAATTCCAATTATCAGAACAAAAAAAATTATATAAAATATAAAAATGAGGAAAAAAGGTACATTGGCAACACTTCTGCAAGCGGCAGGACTCCATGTTGACGTCAGGTGAGCATCCAGCGCCAACTTCATGGGCTAATATCTCGGTAAGTACTGATCCTAAAAATTTTTTTTATCTTATAATGTGTAGAATAATGCCCTCTTCATTTAAAAAATAAAAAATAAATAAAAATATTCAGAGCGTTGCGCTAGTGAACGTAGATCTACGTTTGGACAGTTTAGGGGTTAATGCTTAGTTCTATTACTAACTTTATATATGTTAGTGTAAACTTTATGTCTGACATTTATATGCATTTACAAGTGGAAAAAATGGTGTTCTGCTTTCCGACGATGTCTGCTTTCCAGCAGTAGCCTGGAACCTAACCTGCCGTATAAGTGGGGCCCTACTGTACCCAATTACGTGTATATATATGTGGTATGCACTAAGTGTAGGTAAAAGTAGCAACATATACTTGTCATCTTGTGTGTTTGAGATAAGAAGAAAAGACACTAGCAATCCTATCATTGTGTGTGTGAGCACATGTGTGCATGTGCATTTGTATTTTATTTACTTTGCTCTTATTTATATATAGTATCTATTTTCAGATGGAAAAGATGTCACAGACATTATTGCCATTTCCTCTGTTGTGAAGGAGGAGAAAAGTTTTGAATTAAATGAAGATAAAAATCTGCAGAAAGTGAAAGAAAATAATATAAAATATGAGTGTGGAGAAGAGGAAAAGGGTGAGGAAGATAGTGAGCAGGATGCTGCACCTCAGCTGCAGCTCTCACCATCTGGACACTATTTTATCCAGACTCCAGATGGCCAGATCATTCAGGTATATATCATCTTTGGTAAAAAATGCTGTAACGTAACCTGACTTTACTTACCCCACCACCTCTTTATACTATATATATATTTTTTAACACGTCAGCCATCTCCCACTAAGGCAAGGTGACCCAAAAAAGAAAGGACCACTTTCACCATCATTCACACATAATCACTGTCTTTGCAGAGGTGCCCAGATATGACAGTTTAGATGTCACTTCAAACAGCCAATATTCCAAACCCTCTCCTTAAAAGTGCAGGCACAAACAGTGTCCAGAATATCTTGCTGCCAATTTTGTCAAGGCTGGGAACCAAAGCAGTCATAGTACTAGGGGAGAGAGCACAACTTTGTAGTTCCCACAGTCAGTGGCCGGCTTCAAACACCTTTTATTGTACAGCAATAAGGAATGGAACAGACTGCCTGCAATGTCAAAGCCAGTCAGCATAAGCCAGTTCAAGAAGAGAACCAAAAAGTACCTAATGAATGTAGCGACAGAAAGGGAGGAGAATGATTTTTTATTTTTTTAGTTAACACACATGTATATGTAAATAACTCTTTATACCTTATTACTAGTGTATACATATACGTATCCTTTATAATATAATGACATATATATCCTACAATGTAAAAATTAAGTATAAAAAGGACCCCAATGGAAATAAGTCACTCTGTCTGACTTTTTTGGGTTATCCTAGGTTCTCTACACATATGCTGCTATGTATGATAATGTATGTAAATGTATTTGTGTATACCTGAATAAACTTACTTACTTACTTACTTACTTACTTGTACTTCCCACCTCCAGGATTCAAGTCTGGCTAAATTTTTTTCCTGAATCCCTTCACAAAATGTTACACTGCTCACACTCCAACAGTTCGTCAGGTCCCAAAAACCATTCGTCTTCATTCATTCTTACCATTTAGTTGTAAGTTTAATTTTAAGTTTGCTCATAATGCTCTGCATATAAGGGGCTTTTGGCATGTACACCCCATTCCTACATCTTTGTATCATGTCACAATAAACTATTATTATTATTATTGTACATGCATATGTAGTGTGACCTACAGTCAACCCTCTGTTTTCGTGCTTAATCTGTCCCTGAGGGATCAACTAAAACTGAAACACACGAAAACTGAAATCATTTTCCCCATAAGAAATAATGGAAATTCAATTAATCCGTTCCAGAAACCCAGAAGTTTGATTTTTTTTTTTTTTTTGAGGCCTTAAAGATAGATTTACATGCACAAATGAATGAACTCAATGTGACTCTTACCTTTATTGAAGACTGATGTTGCTGGATGGAAGAGAGGGAGGAGGGGAGAGGGAAGAGAGGCTATTGTTTGGAAGGGGAATCCCCTTCCATAAGGAATTTAGGTACCAAGTCCTTATCCGGGGTTACTTCCCTGCATGCCTGCTACACTCCCTCCCTGCATGCCTGCTACACTCCCTCCCTGCATACCTGCTACACTCCCTCCCTGCTACACTCCCTCCCTGCATACCTGCTACACTCCCTCCCTGCTACACTCCCTCCCTGCTACACTCCCTCCCTGCATACCTGCTACACTCCCTCCCTGCTACCTCCCTCCCTGCTACCTCCCTCCCTGCATACCTCTACTCCCTCCCTGCTACACTCCCTCCCTGCTACCTCCCTCCCTGCATACCTGCTACACTCCCTGCATACCTGCTACACTCCCTGCATGCATGCTACACTCCCTGCATGCATGCTACACTCCCTGCATGCATGCTACACTCCCTGCTTGCATGCTACACTCCCTGCATGCGTACTACACTCCCTGCATGCATGCTACACTCTTAAATTCCATCGTGTTTCTCACTTTCTTTACCAAAGGACTGGCACTAGGAGCTTTCTTTGGGCCCTTGGTAGCTTATTTAGTAGTCACACACAATAATCAAGGGCCAAAAACAATGAATTGTTAATAAATGTTTTGTATGAACTCCTGGGATAATGTTCACTCAAGCATAAACAATGCTACACTGCGTGACAATGTGCATGGATGGTGGTCTAGCGGGCTTTGTATGTGCGGGGTACTGGTGGACAGGTTCCGTTCCAAGCACGAAAACGGAGGTAAAATTTCCCTGAAAATTTGCACGAAAACTGAAACACACGAAAACAGAGATACAACGGAGGGTTGACTGTAAATGTAAATAGAAGTAGCAAGATGTACCTGAAACCTTGTATGTTTTTGAGACAGAAAAGACACCAATAATCCTACCATCATGTAAAACAGTTATAGGTTTTCGTTTTACACTCGCCTGGCAGGATGGTAATACCTCCCTGGGCGGTTACTGTCTACCAACCTACTTCTTTCTTTCAACATGTCGGCCGTTTCCCACCAAGGCGGTGTGGCCCAAAGAGAAAAACAAAAGTTTCTCTTTCTAACTTTAGTAATGTATACAGGAGAAGGGGTTACTAGCCCCTTGCTCGCGGCATTTTAGTAGACTCTTACGACATGCATGGCTTACGGAGGAAGAATTCTGTTCCATTTTCCCATGGAGATAAGAGGAAATAAGAACAAGAACTAGTAAGAAAATAGAAGAAAACCCAGAGGGGTGTGTATATATATGCTTGTACATGAATGTGTAGTGTGACCTAAGTGTAAGTAGAAGTAACAAGACATACCTGAAATCTTGCATGTTTATGAGACAGAAAAAAGACACCAGCAATCCTACAGTCATGTAAAACATTTATAGGTTTTCATTTTACACTCACTTCGCAGGACGGTAGTACCTCCCTGGGCGGTTGCTGTCTACCAACCTACTACCTATGTGAAATAAAATTATTATTATTATATTTACACCCACATTGCCCTTAGAAACGACATTTTCATTGCCTCTATCCTCTTTCTCGCTGCAACATTCACAACCCGTGCTTCACACCATATAAAAGTGTTGGTACCACTATCTCCTGTACATTCCCTCCTTTGCCTCTATGGATAACGTTCTTCGTCTCCACAGATACCTCAATGCACCATCAGTTCTATGGTTTACCTCATCCTTCATAAATCCATCTGCCTACAAGTCTACTCCCAAATATCTGAACATTTTGTCCCTACTTCCTCCCCCAATCTGATACCCAGTTGTTCCTTATCTAAATTGTTTGATTCCTGTCACCTTACTCTTATTTTGTTCCTCAACTTTCTTCCTTTACACCATCCCAAACCGCCCCCCTAATTTTTGCAACTTCTTTCAGAATCTCCGTCACAGTATCATCAGCAAAAGTAACTCGTAAACCCCCCATTTTTATATGAATCTGCATAATTTAATCCCCCCTCTCCTCAACACACTAGCATTTATTTTTTTTGAACCCCATCTATAAATTTGTTAAACAGCCACAGAAAATTTGCAATTGTGAGACAACAGTACTAGGAGACTTCAATATCTTTTTTTTTTTTTTTTTCAACAAGTTGTAATTAGCCCAAAAATAACTGGTATTAAAGGTATGGCAAATTTTAGAATTAAGTAGCTACACTTGACCCTTTACTGTCAGCCCCCAAAAATTAAACCCCTTTAAAACTGTCCACCGTGATATCGTTCACGGGGTACTCCCAAAATAGTTCTCGTTTATTTTTCATTCCTTCAAATTTAGTGCGATAGGCCTGGTCGCCTGCATGAGAGAAGGGGTCTCGCCCTCAGTTCCCCGTTTTAAAAAAATCCTGGACCACTTAGTCCTTTGGGAGCACCAGTTCGATTGAGTGCCCGCTAGAGCAAATACTGTGGAAACACCAGGGATTCACTCATGCCATGTCGCATTAACACTCCCCTTTTAAGGAAAGTAAAAAAAGGTTAGATAAATACATGGTGGCTGTGGGTGGGTGTGGGGGTTTGGCCACTAGCTTGTGCTACTAGGTCTGATGCCATGCCCCTTTCCCTTTAGAGGATGTGATCTGACTAGGTGGGGTTTTGGGCTAAGCTGGGGGGGGACATGGACTTGCCCATGGGCCAGTAGGCCTGCTGCAGTGTTCCTTCTTTTTTTGTTCTTATGTATTCGGCAGGCTTTTGGTTTGGCTGTCTCTCTTTGTCTATAACTCTTTCTATATCTTTGTCTGTCTATATTTTGTCTGTCTATATCTTTGTTGTCTATATCTTTGTCTGTCTATATCTTTTGTTTTCTATATTCCCATTTTTCTCTTCTCTCTCTCTCTCTCACATGTAACATAAGTACAGTTACTACATAGTGTAAAATTTTGGGAAACCCAAAAATTCCAGGCAAAGGTTACAAAAGCTTTTAAAAAAGGCAAAAAAATACTGGCAAGAATCGCACGTCACTTCTGCATCGGGTATAATACCTTTGGCACGAGCCCCACTCTGAGACTGAGACAGCAGCGGAAAGACACACACAAAAAGGCAGACAAAAGACAGATAAGTAGTTGAAAAATAAGCAGAGCTTGCAAAACAGACGAAAAAAGACAATAGACAACAGGCAACGATAGACATTGAAAAAGGGGTTCCCTCCCGCACTGCTGAATTTATAAATTCCGGGTTCAAGGTTATCTGCCGTCAAAAACCCCATTCTTCAAGGGTTTCTTACTCCCGCGCAAAAAGACAGATAAGCAAGCTAGACAGACACAGACAAATACAGACAGATACAAACAGTTCAGAAAAGACAGACAGATAGACAAGACAGACAGAAGACAGACAGACGATTGACAGACGACAGATTGACGACAGACAGATTGACGACAGACGATTGACAACAGACGATTGACAGACAAAGATTGCCCAGGGGGCTCCGCCAAACCAATTTAACCTTAAATTCTGGCCTAAACTTTTTTTTTTTTTTTGCCTATCCTGTTTATAAAAAAGGTTTTCTTTAAAAAAAAAATTTTTTTTTTTTTAAAATTTCGGGGAGAAGGGGAAAGTATTTCTACGTGTGGACGTTTAAAGGTTATGCTCTCAGTGCAGGTTTAAAATATTTCTTCTGAAATGGTAGAATCTTTTCAAAGTAAGCATTCAGTATGTTTGATGAATAACAGGTTTTTGGGGGAAAGTGGGTTTTTTTGGGCAATTTATTAACAGTGATATTGCTTTTGGTTCTATTTTTAAGTTCATTCCATTACTTCCTTAAAAGATTTTATTTTTCAGTGATCGTTTTTTTTTATCAATTTGAAAAAAGAACCATTCAATACTTACAGCTCCCTTAAAAAGTGTCCTAAGTTGGAAATTTTGGGCCCAAATTTTTACACAAAAAAAAAAAAAAATTTTAAAAAAAATACACCCTCTCCTCACTTAATGCGAAGCTCCATTCTAAGATAATCGGTAAAAAAGTCAAAGGGGCCTTTAATAATGGTAGTGGGTTTGTGTCTTTATCTTTGATTTTTTTAATGCCCTCTTTGCAATTTAAAAATTTTTAGTATATTTTTAAATGTTTATTTAAAATTTTACTTACAAATAAATAAAATGAAATCAGCTCTTTCAGGCCCCCGGTTTAGTTTATTTCCAGAATTTTCAAGGGCCCGTTCCAAGGTTTTTTCCCCCAAAAGGGAAAAAGTAAATTATATTAGCCCTTTTTGCCCCCCAAAAATACATTTAAAAAACACTTAAAAAAATACCACAAAATTTTGGTTTGGGCATAACGTAAAACCGGGGTCCCTGTAATTTTAGGTATGCATCTGGGCAGGGCCTGTGTAAGTCGGCCATAAACAATCTCGCTAGTGAGGGGGGTTTTAAAAATAAACAATTAGATATTCTTGGGACTAAAAATTTTCTGTTCTTTCATGTCCCCAGGCCTCTCCTACATTCACTTCCTTCCCTTTTAATTTTAATCACACAAAAATATAACTAGTCAGTTATCCTTTGAGAGAAATTTTTGCACATTATTTGCCCCCCCAATCCACCTGGGGGGTGTGAGTGGTTGTGTTTATTTTGTTTAGTTCTACTTTTTTTTCCCTTTTTTGGGTTTTTTTATCCCCCAATAAGGGGTTTTAAGGTTTCCTAAAGGCTGTAGTTGGTGAAATGAACCCCTTTTCTTCACCCGATGGAGTGGATATTTGTTGTGGGGGAAATGATAATACTGAAGATGTTTTCTTATCAATACTCCGGAGCATTGAAAAGGGAACGGTTTATGTTTTTTAAAATATTAACCATAGCTTTTCAGTCTTGCATATATCTGGTTATTTCAAAATGTTTGTGGAATTTTGGGGTTTTGGGCCTTTTTTTTTCCGGAAGGAAATTCCCTTTAGGGTAGCCCTGTATTACCCAATTTTGAAAATGTGGTCTGAATTCTACCCGGGGCCCCACTGGAAAAAACTGTGGGAAAATTTTGGGGCCCCTAGAGATGAATGGTTTAAATAAGTTTTTAATATAAAAAAAACCCCTCAAAAACCGTGATAATGGGAAAAAACTGATTTTTTTTATTTAAAACAGGACTTTGGGGGTGTATTTTTTTGGGGTTTTTTATGGTTGTATTTTCTTTTTTGGGTTCTATAAATGGAATATATATAAAGAAATAGGGGTTTTTTATTGCTTTCAGTGTAAAGTATTTTGAAATTAGCTCAAAGTGCAGAATTTTGATTTTTCTGATATTCAGAGTCGATCCAACTGGTCAGTCTAATGTGCATTTATTAATGCATTGACATTTTTATTCAGTGTTGAATGATGAAAGTTTTTCTTTTTTTTGGGGTTTTCTTTCTTTTAGGGGTTTCTTTCTTTTTAGGTTTTCTTTCTTTTGGGTCACCCTGCCTCAATGGGGAAACAGCTGACGTGCTAAAAAAAAAAGAGTTCAAAATGGAAAGCAAGCGTAATATAAAAAAGGCCTAGGGACATAAAACTAGTGAACAGATAAATTTTTTTTTTTAGTGCCAATAATGTCTATACAGTGGCCCCACTAACGAACAAATTCATTCAGAAACCTGCCCCAAGTGCCATTACCAAACGATTTATTTCCCAAGAAAAAATTTCACGTAGGTTAGTCTATTTCAGACCCCCAAAAATACACTTCCAAGCACTTACAATATTATACTTAATATTGTACGATTTCAGGGTGTTGTTAGATGGAGTCCACTGTATATGACAGTAAGTAGACAATTAGTCTACTGCTACTTCTCATAAAATTTCCCCTTGGAGTGGTTTGTTGTGGGCTGGTTCCCCTGAATGCCCACCAGAGGGCACTGCCTCAAGTTAGACATACGCACCATGCCTTGCTCTCACTCCTGGGCCTCGGTCCTCCAGTTAACAAGCTCCTCCCGCACTGGTTTGGCACTCCTGCCTGCAGACCCCTTTTTTCCAATAAAGAAAGCAGTAAACGGCCTATACAGTGTTCCCTGGGTTTTTCATGCATCTCCAAACTCAAACATTTATGTAAGTGTATTTTCGTAAGTGCTTTGCAAGTGTTTTTTTGGGGTCTTAGCAACCTCGGTTATTTTTAGGAAGAAATTCGTTCATTTGGCCTTGAGCAATTTAAAGTGGTGAAAACCGAGGACCACTGTTTTCCTTTCCCTCTATTACCTGGCAAGTTACTAGATCATCCCAAAACGTTAAAACATACATTGTTTATTCTGGCCCTTATTTTTAAATTGGGAATTTTTAATTTTGTGTGAAATTGGCAAATTACCCATTTCTGATCACTTTATTGGTTGAAATAAGTAAATGGGCAGTTTCTTGTACTCAATCAATAGAAGGAATACTAGCAAAAAAGTTATGAGTTTTGTTGACTGGAGCAATGGAATTGGCCAAAAATAGAGCTCAAAGTGAGTAAATGGCCGTGCGTAAATATCACGAGACTGCTAACTTTTGAGAGTGTAATTCTGCAAGTTTTCTTCAACTCATCCCTTTAGTTTCATTACCTTCAGAAAAAGATTCTCTGTCATTTTTATAAGTTTTTTTTTTTGGTGTTGTGTATGTATATGTATGTATGTATCTGTGTTGTTATCTGTACTCACCTATTTGTGGTTGCAGGGGTTGAGTCATAGCTCCTGGCCCTGCCTCTTCACTGATTGCTACTGGTCCTCTCTCCCTACTCCATAGCTTTACCCAAACCTCATCTTAAAACTATGTATAGTTCCTGCCTCCACTACGTCTCTTTCTAGGCTATTCCACTTCCTGACAACTTATGACTGAAGAAATACCCTAACATCCCTTTGACTCATAGGGGTCTTCAACTTCAATTGTGACCCCTTGTTTCTGTGTCCCCTCTCTGGAACATCTTCTCTTCACTTTTCTATTCTGCAGTATTTTATATTTTATCATTTCCCTAACCCTCCTGTCCCCTAGTGTGTCAGGGTTCCTTAACCTTTCTTCTTTGGACAATCCTTAGCTCTGGAACTAGTCTTGTTGCAAACCTCTGCACTTCTCTAATTTCTTGGACTGCTTGACCAGGTGTGGTTCCAACTGGTGCTGCACCCCCAGTATGGGCCTGCGTATATGGGGTACAGAGTCTTGAGCGATTCCTTAGTGAGGTATTGGAATGCTATTCTTGGGGTTTTCCAGCAGCCCGTATGCGGCAGTTATCTGATTGATTTGCCTCGGG
>WNWK01019944.1:0-36798 GCA_009830355.1 Cherax destructor | reverse complement strand
CCTGAGTGGTTGCTGTCTACCAACCTACTACCTATATATATATATATATATATATATATTAAGACTTTAAAGAGTTACACTGGGAATGAGAATATATACACAGGGTATATTTGCAACATATGGAAGTGGTGGGCAGCGTGCCCAGGCTGCTGCTTCTGGCATCTCTGGTCCGCCTCAATGAACCTATTATAAAAAATATATTTTGCTTTAAAAAAAATATCAAAATAATTATAGTTTTTCACGGCGAATCTGACAAATATATTAAAAACAATTTAATAAAATGAAAATTTAAAAAAAAGTATATGTATATATATTTAGAAAAAATGACCTGATGAACCAATATAAAAATAAGGCCAAAAATCTATTTTTTGGTGAAAAAAAGGCAAAGATTTTTTTTCATTTTTTTTTGTTAGTAACAAAAGTGTGGTGTGTGGGAGTAGAGGTTGGTTATGGGGGGTAGAGGTTGGTTATGGGGGTAGAGGTTGGTTATGAGGGTAGAGGTTGGTTATGGGGGTAGAGGTTGGTTATGGGGTACAGGTTGGTTATGGGGGTAGAGGTTGGTTATGGGGGTAGAGGTTGGTTATGGGGTACAGGTTGGTTATGGGGGTAGAGGTTTGTTATGGGGGTAGAGGTTGGTTGTGGGGGGTAGAGGATGGTTGTGGGGGTAGAGGTTGGTTATGGGGGTAGAGGTTGGTTATGGGGGTAGAGGTTGGTTATGGGGGTAGAGGTTGGTTATGGGGGTAGAGGTTGGTTATGGGGTAGAGGTTGGTTGTGGGGGTAGAGGTTGGTTGTGGGGGTAGAGGTTGGTTGTGGGGGGTAGAGGTTGGTTGTGGGGGTAGAGGTTGGTTATGGGAGGTTGAGGTTTGTTGGGGGGTAGAGGTTGGTTATGGGGGTAGAGGTTGGTTATGGGGGTAGAGGTTGGTTGTGGGGGGTTTAGTCTGGCCAAAAAGTGTGCTAAGTATGTTGCAGTGTTACAGTGTTGCAACTAAATCTCATCATATTTATTGCTGTTATATGTTTATTAAGGAAGCGCTAAGCCCGTAGGGAGTCGTCAAGGCACCTTCAAGTTTTTTTTTTTTTTTTATTGGTTTCAGGCATTGGACAGTTCTCATGATGCAGCTGTGTTTAAGTATACAGCTGTGAGTATGTATACAGCTGTGTTTATATACAGCTGTGGGTATGTATACTGATGTGGATATGTATACATCCAGTCTGGTCCACTCGGGACTGAGTCTGGTCTACTTTGGATGGAGTCTGGTCCACTCTGGAGCGAGTTTGGTCCACTGGGATTGGGTCTGTGGCGGCGATACGAGGGAGAATTGTCAGCGAAATTGATTGACTAATATTAGGAGTTGGAACCAGGCAGAGGAGGGAAGTGAGGAAGAAGGGAGGGGGGAAGAAAGGTGAGGAGGTGTTGATTCACCGGGAAATCTCCCGGCCCGGGTCTTGACCAGATGGCGACCCGGCTCCGGCTCCCTGGCGTGGGAGTAGCAGAGACCGAAGTCTCCCATGGGAGGGGGTACCCCTCAGCGGTGGGACCAACTGGTCCCAGGCCTAGCCATATTCGCCCACAAGCACGTAGGTAGATAGTTGCTAGGCCCCTCTGGTCTGCCACCTTCCCCGCCCCAAGGAGGCTGACGGGAAGGGCAGGCTTGCGAGCCGCAGATGGTAGCAAGCTCCAGCCTTGGCACCTACCCTGCCCTAGAAGGGCTGGGCATGGTGAGCGACCTCGGGGAAGAAATGAAGGGGAGGTAGAGTGATTCATACGGGTTTAGTCGTTTTTCAATATAATAGTAATACTAATATTAATAAAATAATTATAGTAATAATAATTAATAATAAAATAAAAAATAATAATATAATAATGATAATAATAATAAAATAATAATTATAATAATAAAATAATAAAATAATGATAGTAATAATATAATAATATAATAATAATGATAATAAAATAATAATGTCTCCCATCTAAATTTTCAAAAATAGCCTAATCTGTATTTTTTTCCGGCCAGCCTAAAACAAGTTTTCCCAGCTAGTCTAAGCTATGTTTTTTTGGCAGCCGGGGTAAGGTATGGTGGCAGCTTTTAGTGTGGAGCCACGTGTTTATAGCTTCCACACTGCCTCGGAAAATAACTTTCCTTGATAGTTTGGTTAAACCAAGTGCTCTTTACTGGTGTAACTTGTGGGTCCTTCACCTGCGTTCTTCAGGGGTTGATGGTGTGGGTCCTTCACCTGCGTTCTTCAGGGGTTGATGGTGTGGGTCCTTCACCTGCGTTCTTCAGGGGTTGATGGTGTGGGTCCTTCACCTGCGTTCTTCAGGGGTTGATGGTGTGGGTCCTTCACCTGCGTTCTTCAGGGGTTGATGGTGTGGGTCCTTCACCTGCGTTCTTCAGGGGTTGATGGTGTGGGTCCTTCACCTGCGTTCTTCAGGGTTGATGGTGTGGGTCCTTCACCTGCGTTCTTCAGGGTTGATGGTGTGGGTCCTTCACCTGCGTTCTTCAGGGGTTGATGGTGTGGGTCCTTCACCTGCGTTCTTCAGGGGTTGATGGTGTGGGTCCTTCACCTGCGTTCTTCAGGGTTGATGGTGTGGGTCCTTCACCTGCGTTCTTCAGGGTTGATGGTGTGGGTCCTTCACCTGCGTTCTTCAGGGGTTGATGGTGTGGGTCCTTCACCTGCGTTCTTCAGGGTTGATGGTGTGGGTCCTTCACCTGCTTCTTCAGGGGTTGATGGTGTGGGTCCTTCACCTGCGTTCTTCAGGGGTTGATGGTGTGGGTCCTTCACCTGCGTTCTTCAGGGGTTGATGGTGTGGGTCCTTCACCTGCGTTCTTCAGGGGTTGATGGTGTGGGTCCTTCACCTGCGTTCTTCAGGGGTTGATGGTGTGGGTCCTTCACCTGCGTTCTTCAGGGGTTGATGGTGTGGGTCCTTCACCTGCGTTCTTCAGGGGTTGATGGTGTGGGTCCTTCACCTGCGTTCTTCAGGGGTTGATGGTGAGTCTTTCAAGGGTCGACCTCCACACTCCTTCACCTTCCTCCTTCAAGGTATCAAGGGTCGACATCCACACACTGGCACCTTCCTCCTTCAAGGTATCAAGGGTCAGTCTTCACACTCTAGCACCTTCCTCCTTCAAGGCATCAAGGTCGACCTCCACACACTGGCACCTTCCTGCAGCATTTACACAGCGGGTGCCTCCTCTTGGCTTCGATTTGTCGGTAGTTCACGAGTGGGTGCTGCCTCCGTGTAGTGCTTTTACCTGTTCCCCTCTCTGAAACTTATATAAGATCCTTGAGACGATTTTAGAGAGAGAGAGAGAGAGAGATACAGAGTGAGAGAGAGAGCAAGAGAAAGAGGGAGAGAGTGTTTGACCGTAGATTTACAATAATCAAGGAGGGTGTCGTAACTCCCTGCGCGATGAACCAATTTCTGCGGAATATCTGCGAGGTTTTGCATATAGATGGACGCTTGTGCAGGAGGGTGGGAGGGTGAACGGGGGAGGAAGAGCAGGAGAGAATGAAGGGATGGTAATATAAGGTAAGGAAAGTGAGAAGGAAGAAGCTATGAGAAAGAAATAAGGAAAGGTGGTAAAGTATTGAAAGCATAGTGGATTGTAATTTTGACTTCAATGCCCTAGTAAGGAGGGGCAGGGAAGGAAGAAGGATGGGGATGATATAAAGGGATTAGATATGGGAAAAAATGGAGGAGGAGGATAAAGAGAAAAGTGGCCATGCACTTTTGTTTTTATGTTATGGCGAATGTATATGATTTAGTTATCTTATATATATATGATGCATATTATATGTGTCGTCTACTGTTTATACTTATGTGAAGGTATATACATACACATGTTAATGCATCCACAGAACAAAGTTTTTTTTTTAAGCAAATACAATACTGCGAACAGCCGGGAATCGAACCCGTGACATTTAGCCCTGCTCCTGGGAACCAAGCTAACCTCCAGACGCCTTAAACCACTTGAGCACCATGCTACAAAACACCACTGAGGATTGTATCAGACGTTATCTCGTCTTCATTGTCTCCTGGTTGACTACTAACTATTGATCTTAGGAAGTCATCCTTGTGAATACAACCTCTCATTTTGTTGTCGCATGTTCATCTGTTTGTTTACTTTAGGGAGGCCGGGGAAGGGGAAGTCACGAATCACAGAGTCTATGGTGTTAATTGTCTGAGGTGGGTCTTCTCTGTCTGGTACTTATAGTTCATACTGCACGGTTGTCATTTTGTGATCTTGTTGACTCAGATGTTGATGGAATTAGTGTTGTGTAATGCGTGGAGGTGATCATGTTAAGTCGGATGTTGATGGAATCAGTGTTGTGTGATGCGTGGAGATGATTTTGTTGAGTCAGACGTTGATTGAATCAATGTTGTGTAATGCTTGGAGATGATCTTGCTGACTCGGATGTTGATGGAATTAGTGTTGTGTAATGCGTGGAGATGATCTTGATGAGTCGGACGATAGTGCTGTGTAATGCGTGGAGAACCACTGGTTAATCTTTCATCCAGCGATGCATTGGAGACAAAGCGAAAGACTTTCTTAACAATCTATGGAGTTTCAGCATGTTATTAGTTGTCAAGGGTGTCACTAGTAGTTCAGTGATAGTATTAGTAGTATTATAACCGTTAGTTGAGTCACAAGCCTTTCACGTGATCACTGGCCGTTACTAGCCTTTCCTGCTGACCTAAGCAGTGTCAAGGATCAATCTTTGAATATGAACGCCCCTCGCCCACAGGAGAGGCAGAGTCAGTCGTAGTCCAGGGAGCAGTGTAGAGAGAGACAAGGCACAGGCTCTGAGTGTACTACCATTTTCCACAAATATACCTGACACCAACCAAGCTGCGCTGTGTTTATTACCGAATCCATGACAAGAAACCCACACGACAAGGATACACATGGTTATAGGAGAATTGGGTGATTTAGTATTTTATAGAGAAGTGTCTTGTGCTGGGTTGGAGCCTGTTTCAATCTGTAATTGCTGGAGTTTGACTTCTGCTAGATTTGATTTGTTATTTACAAGCTGCGTGTTTAGTAGAGTTCAGCAGTTGGTTAGTTTCATATCCCAGAACATTGTTGATCTGTTTTGATGGCAGTAAGAGTGGCTGTTATTATTGTTCTTCCATTGCATCCAGTAGTCGTTAGTTAACATTCAGCTGTTCTAATTTGTACCTTATATGTTTTGGTGGTAATTCTCCATTTCCTTTCTCATTTAGATTGGATCAGTTTCTCAGTTTTACAAAGGTAGTAACCTGCTGGGGTGGAGGACACCACATGTATGCATCACCTGCTGGGGTGGAGGACACCACATGTGTGCATCACCTGCTGGGGTGGAGGACACCATGTAGCATCACCTGCTGGGGTGGAGGACACCACATGTATGCATCACCTGCTGGGGTGGAGGACACCACATGTTGCATCACCTGCTGGGGTGGAGGACACCACATGTATGCATCACCTGCTGGGGTGGAGGAACCACATGTATGCATCACCTGCTGGGGTGGAGGACACCACATGTATGCATCACCTGCTGGGGTGGAACACCACATGTATGCATCACCTGCTGGGGTGGAGGACACCACATGTATGCATCACCTGTTGGGGTGGAGGACACCACATGTATGCATCACCTGCTGGGGTGGAGGACACCACATGTATGCATCACCTGCTGGGGTGGAGGACACCACATGTATGCATCACCTGCTGGGGTGGAGGACACCACATGTGTGCATCACCTGCTGGGGTGGAGGACACCACATGTATGCATCACCTGCTGGGGTGGAGGACACCACATGATGCATCACCTGCTGGGGTGGAGGACACCACATGTATGCATCACCTGCTGGGGTGGAGGACACCACATGTTGCATCACCTGCTGGGGTGGAGGACACCACATGTATGCATCACCTGCTGGGTGGAGGACACCACATGTGTGCATCACCTGCTGGGGTGGAGGACACCACATGTGTGCATCACCTGCTGGGGTGGAGGACACCACATGTGTGCATCACCTGCTGGGGTGGAGGACACCACATGTGTGCATCACCTGCTGGGGTGGAGGACACCACATGTGTGCATCACCTGCTGGGGTGGAGGACACCACATGTGTGCATCACCTGCTGGGGTGGAGGATACCACATGTTGCATCACCTGCTGGGGTGGAGGACACCACATGTGTGCATCACCTGCTGGGGTGGAGGATACCAATGTGTGCATCACCTGCTGGGGTGGAGGATACCACATGTGTGCATCACCTGCTGGGGTGGAGGATACCACATGTGTGCATCACCTGCTGGGGTGGAGGATACCACATGTGTGCATCACCTGCTGGGGTGGAGGACACCACATGTGTGCATCACTGCTGGGGTGGAGGATACCACATGTGTGCATCACCTGTGGGGTGGAGGACACCACATGTGTGCATCACCTGCTGGGGTGGAGGATACCACATGTGTGCATCACCTGCTGGGGGGGAGGACACCACATGTGTGCATCACCTGCTGGGGTGGAGGACACCACATGTTTGCATCACCTGCTGGGGTGGAGGACACCACATGTATGCATCACCTGCTGGGGTGGAGGACACCACATGTATGCATCACCTGCTGGGGTGGAGGAACCACATGTGCATCACCTGCTGGGGTGGAGGATACCACATGTGTGCATCACCTGCTGGGGTGGAGGAACCACATGTTGCATCACCTGCTGGGTGGAGGACACCACATGTATGCATCACCTGCTGGGGTGGAGGACACCACATGTGTGCATCACCTGCTGGGGTGGAGGACACCACATGTGTGCATCACCTGCTGGGGTGGAGGATACCACATGTGTGCATCACCTGCTGGGGTGGAGGACACCACATGTATGCATCACCTGCTGGGGTGGAGGACACCACATGTATGCATCACCTGCTGGGGTGGAGGACACCACATGTGTGCATCACCTGCTGGGGTGGAGGATACCACATGTGTGCATCACCTGCTGGGGTGGAGGATACCACATGTGTGCATCACCTGCTGGGGTGGAGGACACCACATGTATGCATAACCTGCTGGGGTGGAGGACACCACATGTGTGCATCACCTGCTGGGGTGGAGGACACCACATGTGTGCATCACCTGCTGGGGTGGAGGATACCACATGTATGCATCACCTGCTGGGGTGGAGGATACCACATGTGTGCATCACCTGCTGGGGTGGAGGATACCACATGTATGCATCACCTGCTGGGGTGGAGGACACCACATGTGTGCATCACCTGCTGGGGTGGAGGACACCACATGTATGCATCACCTGCTGGGGTGGAGGACACCACATGTGTGCATCACCTGCTGGGGTGGAGGACACCACATGTGTGCATCACCTGCTGGGGTGGAGGACACCACATGTGTGCATCACCTGGGTATTTTTATTATGAAGACATTTCTCCAACCAGTGCTTTTTTCAATTCACTTCAAAGATTATATACTGGAGACAGTGGAAGATGTAGTAATGAGTCCCTCAGTCTACATAGGTGTTCAGATTGACGAAGACTCAGGGACTGAATACTTTTCTATCTAGACTGAGGGGCTGATTACCTCGTTTTCCCGTCTCCAGTAAATTAATTATATATTGAATTGATAGACGTCTTCAAAATAAGATACCAAGGTGTTGCACATGTGTCTTATTTATCAGCTTATCGATATTGTATATCTTTAAGTAAATATTATCTCTTAGTCCAGAACCGGACTCGAACCTGCACACTCTGCCACAGTCGAAGCTAGGCCTAGTTTCAACTACGCGGCCATACTTATTCTGGGTCTGGATGTGTGGCGTAAGTACTGTGTACTTTGATGCAGAGTTCGCGGGTTCTAGTCCTGCTCTGGACTCACAGACAATGTTTGTAAATAATTTTGCTCGTGAACGAATTACTGAGCACTATTACGTGATGATACATATATTGCGTAGTCAGCGAATTGAGTTCTGACTGTGTCCTGACTGTGTCCCCCTGGTATGTTATTTGGGGAAGGTCGTTGACGTGTTCAATAACACGGGGCTCAGGCAAGAGCCCTGGCTTCCTGAAGCTTATGGGGTGAAGGGTATTAAAGTCATCCTTCCCTTCTTCGGGTTAAATCTGATTGCCCTCCATCCCTAGGCAGTGTTTATATGCCCTCTACGGATTTAGCGTTTACCAATGAGTATAACAATAATATTAATAATTTTAGCAATAATAATAATAATCCTAGTGCTGTTACCTAGACATTGCTAGACCAGATGCTGGGAACTAGACAGTGTTGGTCCAGCTGGAAAACAAAAACAAATTGCAGCATAATAATGCAGAACAAATACAAAAGCATTAACAACAAGGAAAAAAACGTCAATTACAGCAAAAACAAAAGGAGAATTTACGATAAGCAGACGCAACAAAACAACAACAGCAACTGTACCTTCACCACCTCAACAACAACCAACAATACCAGTAACAAAAACAACTGCAATTCAACAAAAATAACAGTAAAGCAACAACTAAAACAGAAATAAAAACAAGCTAAAACACAAGTTAAACAACAACAAGGAAGCTAAGGAGAGAAACTCTTCTTATAGAAGGGAAGAGAGAGAAGGAGGGGAGGGAGGGAGGGCCTGTTATAAAGAGAAGGGAAGAGGGAGGGAGGGCCTGTTATAAAGAGAAGGGAAGAGGGAGGGAGGGTCCGTTATAAAGAGAAGGGAAGAGGGAGGGAGGGCCTGTTATAAAGAGAAGGGAAGAGGGAGGGAGGGTCCGTTATAAAGAGAAGGGAAGAGGGAGGGAGGGTCCGTTATAAAGAGAAGGGAAGAGGGAGGGAGGGCCCGTTATAAAGAGAAGGGAAGAGGGAGGGAGGGCGCGTTATAAAGAGAAGGGAAGAGGGAGGGAGTTCGCGTTATAAAGAGAAGGGAAGAGGGAGGGAGTTCGCGTTATAAAGGGAAGGAAAAAATAAAGGAGGAATAAGTGTGGAGAGAAAGATAAAAGAATTTATATGATATTTTTTTTAAATGTGTTATCATTGGTGTCTCACCCTCCCTCGGAACGCCCCTCTTCTTTTTTTTGAAATATCTCTTTCTACCTCTGTTATCACCTCTATCTCTTCCACCCTCGCCCCTTCCTCTCCCCTTTTTCTACTTTCTTTCTTCCCACCATCTTTCTCCCCTCTCTTTTTCCCAAAATTTGGTATTCCCTATCTCCCCTCTTTCTATTTTTCCTTTCTCTCCTTTTCTTCTCTATCTCCCCTCTTTCTGTTTTTCCTTTCTTTCCTTCATTTTCTTCGTCCATCCTTTCCCCATTTCTTCTTTCTATTTTTCCCTACTTTTTCCTTTCCTTCTTCCTCCCTCTCTTACTCACTTTCCTTCCTATTTGACCTACTCCCTGTATGTTCAAGGCACTTTACACCACTTCTTAAGTGTGTACTGGGTGCTATACTTCACCTGTAGCCTCACTGAAGTGTGTATTGGGTGCTATACTTCACCTGTAGCCTCACTGAAGTGTGTATTGGGTGCTATACTTCACCTGTAGCATCACTGAAGTGTGTATTGGGTGCTATACTTCACCTGTAGCCTCACTGAAGTGTGTATTGGGTGCTATACTTCACCTGTAGCCTCACTGAAGTGTGTATTGGGTGCTATACTTCACCTGTAGCCTCACTGAAGTGTGTACTGGGTGCTATACTTCACCTGTAGCATCACTGAAGTGTGTACTGGGTGTTATACTTCACCTGTAGCCTCACTGAAGTGTGTATTAGGTGCTATTTTTCACCTGTAGCATCACTGAAGTGTGTATTGGGTGCTATACTTCACCTGTAGCCTCACTGAAGTGTGTATTGGGTGCTATAGTTCACCTGTAGCCTCACTGAAGTGTGTATTGGGTGCTATAGTTCACCTGTAGCCTCACTGAAGTGTGTACTGATGCTGTACTTCACCTGTAGCCTCACTGAAGTGTGTATTGGGTGCTATACTTCACCTGTAGCCTCACTGAAGTGTGGGGCATACCTAGCCTCACTGAAGTGTGTATGGTGCTATAGTTCACCTGTAGCCTCACTGAAGTGTGTATTGGGTGCTATAGTTCACCTGTAGCCTCACTGAAGCGTGTACTGATGCTGTACTTCATCTGTAGCCTCACTGAAGTGTGTACTGATGCTGTACTTCACCTGTAGCCTCACTGAAGTGTGTACTGATGCTGTACTTCACCTGTAGCCTCACTGAAGTGTGTATTGGGTGCTATACTTCACCTGTAGCCTCACTGAAGTGTGTATTGGGTGCTGTACTTCACCTGCAGCCTCACTGAAGTGTGTATTGGGTGCTATAGTTCACCTGTAGCCTCATTGAAGTGTGTACTGATGCTGTACTTCACCTGTAGCCTCACTGAAGTGTGTACTGATGCTGTACTTCACCTGTAGCCTCACTGAAGTGTGTACTGATGCTGTACTTCACCTGTAGCCTCACTGAAGTGTGTACTGATGCTGTACTTCACCTGTAGCCTCACTGAAGTGTGTACTGGGTGCTGTACTTCACTTGTAGCCTCACTGAAGTGTGTACTGATGCTATGCTTCACCTGTAGCATCACTGAAGTGTGTATTGGGTGCTGTACTTCACCTGTAGCATCACTGAAGTGTGTATTGGGTGCTGTACTTCACCTGTAGCCTCACTGAAGTGTGTACTGATGCTGTACTTCACCTGTAGCCTCACTGAAGTGTGTACTGATGCTGTACTTCACCTATATCCTCACTGAAGTGTGTACTGATGCTGTACTTCACCTGTAGCATCACTGAAGTGTGTATTGGGTGCTATACTTCACCTGTAGCCTCACTGAAGTGTGTATTGGGTGCTATACTTCACCTGTAGCCTCACTGAAGCATGTACCTATGCTGTACTTCACCTGTAGCCTCACTGAAGTGTGTACTGATGCTGTACTTCACCTGTAGCATCACTGAAGTTGTATTGGGTGCTATACTTCACCTGTAGCATCACTGAAGTGTGTATTGGGTGCTATACTTCACCTGTAGCCTCACTGAAGTGTGTATTGGGTGCTATACTTCACCTATAGCATCACTGAAGTGTGTATTGGGTGCTATACTTCACCTATAGCATCACTGAAGTGTGTACTGGGTGCTATACTTCACCTGTAGCCTCACTGAAGTGTGTACTGATGCTGTACTTCACCTGTGGCCTCACTGAAGCCAGTCTTCTGGGTTGTTTTCACAATTGACTGGACAGATACATGAGTGAAAGTGGATAGGTGTGAGAGGGACCTGCCTGTCATGGGTTAGTAGAACCTGCCTATCATGAGTCAGTAGAACCTGCCTGTCATGGGTCAGTAGAACCTGCCTATCATGAGTCAGTAGAACCTACCTGTCATGAGTCAGTAGAACCTGCCTGTCATGAGTCAGTAGAACCTTCCTGTCATGAGTCAGTAGAACCTGCCTGTCATGAGTCAGTAGAACCTGCCTGTCAGGAGTCAGTAGAACCTGCCTGTCATGGGTCAGTAGAACCTGCCTGTCATGGGTCAGTAGAACCTGCCTATCATGAGTCAGTAGAACCTGCCTGTCATGAGTCAGTAGAACCTGCCTGTCATGAGTCAGTAGAACCTGCCTGTCATGAGTCAGTAGAACCTGCCTGTCATGAGTCAGTAGAACCTGCCTGTCGTGATTCAGTAGAACCTGCCTGTCATGGGTCAGTAGAACCTGCCTGTCATGAGTCAGTAGAACCTGCCTGTCATGAGTCAGTAGAACCTGCCTGTCATGAGTCAGTAGAACCTGCCTGTCATGAATCAGTAGAACCTGCCTGTCATGAGTCAGTAAAACCTGCCTGTCGTGATTCAGTAGAACCTGCCTGTCATGAATCAGTTGAACCTACCTGTCATGAGTTAGTAGAACCTGCCTGTCATGAGTCAGTAGAACCTGCCTGTCATGAGTCAGTAGAACCTGCCTGTCATGAGTCAGTAGAACCTGCCTGTCATGAGTCAGTAGAACCTGCCTGTCATGAGTTAGTAGAACCTGCCTGTCATGAGTCAGTAGAACCTGCCTGTCATGAACCAGTAGAACCTACCTGTCATGAGTTAGTAGAACCTGCCTGTCATGAGTCAGTAGAACCTGCCTGTCATGAATCAGTAGAACCTACCTGTCATGAATCAGTAGAACCTGCTCTCCACTTCCTCAAATAAAGCCTGATTACCTTCCTTATGTGCTGTGTGACCCTTATGGGTTTAGTGCTTCCTTATGAATCTCATAATAACAATTATTAACATAATGAGGATATAATAATAATATTATAATAAAAATAAGAATAATAATAATAATTACTACTACTACTGCTGCTACAAATACTGTAATAATAATAATAATAATAATAATAATAATAATTATAATAATAACAACACTACTAATACGTATATTTGCTTGGTTCTGTCGACACGAAGCCACCACCTGGTGATTCGTTTTTCACTGTGACAGTGCCAGCTTATCGTGGTGAGAGTCAGTGTTGATTCCAGCAAGCTTCTGGATCTCTGCAGAGACGAAGTGTCAGCTGCTTCAATTTGACACTCTTGGCAACCCATATGCTACAGTCTTTGTGGCAGAGAGGAGTGAGAGTGGTCAACCCTGTGCCTGGAGAATTAGGCTTCCCATGTTCTGTTGGTGGCCCGTGGCTTGATGACAAAAGCTCTCGCTTCACACGGTGAGAGTCCGGGTTCGATTCCCGGCGAGGGTAGAAACATGGGGCGTGTTTCCTTACATCGGTTGTCCATATTCACCCACCAGTAAAATGGGTACCTGGGTGTTAGTCGACTGGTGTGGGTCGCATCCTGGGACAAAACTGACCTAATTTGCCCGAAATGCTCTGCATAACAAGCGGCTTTCTATACAGCAGTATGTCATTGATGTCAGCTAGGCCTGTATACCTTGTACATGTACTTGTAGAAATAAAGAAATTATTATTATTATTATTATTATTATTATTATTATTATTATAATATTTGAGTTGTGCAGTGGATGTGTTTAACGTTACGGAAGTCGGATTCTTGACCTGTTGTCCTAGGATGGTAACAGAGGTATGTCTGTTGGTAAAATAGTAGATGGGATTAGTAAATCCCTAATTCCTTATATTTTTTTTTTTTTTTTTTTTAGAACTGATCCCCAGGTGCCTCTCTCAAGCAAAACTGTAAATAAGGATTTTACTGAGTTCTTTGTTCGCCCTGGTGCCGTTTGCTCCAGTTCATCCTAGAATTTGGAAGACTCTTGTCAATGCATAGTAGAAAGATGCAAAATTCCTTTGGTACCCAGGTTGTGTGTGGCTCCTGGGTAATAAACAAATGGATGCAGAGGTGAAGGCTGCTGCACATAGTACAGCCGGCGTCTGTTGTCTCGGTAAAATTTTGGGACACATTTAGTATTAGTTTGTTGGGTCGTACAGACGAGCAGCAAATTATGAAGGATTGTGCTGGGCGTGGGTGTTCCGCTCTTTCTCTTATTCTGCAAGAATATTCTCATTATTGGGAAAATACATGCATAAAAAAGAGAAACCTTTCTTATTGCAGTATTTCAGCTGGAAATAAATCTCGTAGCTGAAATGTTGTATTATTAGCTAGTTACATTTTACTATATTTGTTATTTTTCATCGCTTGTCTGTTGTCAGCCACAAGTCTCGGTAGACTGAGTTTAGTACATACATAAGACACCTCACCCATAGCTACCTTCCTGCACGTACACCATCCACTCTCCATTCCTCTCTCTGTATGTGACCTGTGGCTCATAATTCACTGTGCCACATATTAATGGTTTGCCAGCTCCTTCGGCCTTTTCAACAGCAGCGGAGATTTTATTGCTGCCGAGGTATCTGTCGGGATCTCGGGGAAATTTAGAACAGTCTTTTAATGCTGATCATTTCAAGGGTTTTAACTAATGTAGGTTATTTTAACCTGGTGTGAGAGTTTTATTATTTCATTTTGTGTTTGGTAATGTGATTTTTTTTCCTGAAGGATTAGTTTAGTTTGTCAGTAGTGTGTATATGTGTGTGTGTGTGTACTCACCTAATTGTGGTTGCAGGGGTCGAGACTCAGCTCCTGGCCCCGCCTCTTCGCTGTCTGCTACTGGGTCTCTGCTCTCCCTGCTCCATGAGCTTTATCATACCTTGTCTTAAAATTATGTATGGTTCCTGCCTCCACTATATCGTTCGCTAGACTATTCCACTTCCTAACTACTCTATGGCTGAAGAAATGCTTCCTAACATCCCTTTGACTCATCTGAGTCTTCAGCTTCCAGTTGTGAACCCTTGTTCCTGTGTTCCCTCTCTGGAACATCCTGTCACTATCTACCTTGTCGATTCCCCGCAGTATTTTGTATGTCGTTATCATGTCTCCTCTAACCCTTCTGTCATCCAGTGTTGTTAGTCCTATTTCCCTCAACCTTTCTTCATAGGACAGACCCCTGAGTTGTGGAACTAGCCTTGTCGCAAACCTTTGCACTTTCTCTAATTTCTTGACGTGTTTGACCAGGTGTGGGTTCCAGACTGGTGCTGCATTCTCTAGTATGGGCCTAACGTATACGGTGTACAGTGTCTTGAACGATTCCTTGCTAAGGTAACGGAACGCTAATCTTAGGTTTGCCACAGTCGCCCATATGCTGCCGCAGTTATCTGGTTGAAGTGTGTTTCCGGAGACGTGCTTGGCGTTATACTCACCCCAAGGTCTTTCTCTTTGATGAGGTTTGTAGCCTTTGTCCACCTAGCCTGTACTCTGTCAGCGGTCTTCTTTGCCCTTCTCCGATCTTCATGACTTTGCATTTGGTGGGATTAAATTCGAGAAGCCAGTTGCTAGACCAGATGTCAAGCTTGTCCAGGTCTCTTTGAAGTCCTGCTTGGTCCTCATCCGATGTGATTTTCCTCATTAATTTCACATCATCCGCGAACAGAGACACTTCTGAGTCTATCCCGTCCGTCATGTCATTCACATATACCAGGAATAACACTGGTCCTAGGACTGACCCCTGCGGTACACCGCTCGTCACAAGCGCCCACTGTGATACCTCATCGCGCACCATGACCCGTTGTTGCCTTCCTGTGAGGTATTCCCTGATCCATTCCAGTGCCCTTCCTGTTATACACGCTTGGTCTTCCAACCCACCCTTCTCTTTCTTGCCTTACCTCTGTTATTTTATCATAGAACTCCAGGAGGTTTGTTACACAGGATTTGCCTTCCCGGAATCCGTGCTGTCTGGCGTTGATTATCCTGTTCAGCTCCAGATGCTCCACCATTCTTTTTCTGATGATTTTCTCCAAGACTTTGCACACTATACACGTAAGTGATACCGGTCTATAGTTTAGTGCCACTTTTCTGTCTCCTTTTTTAAAGATGGGGACTACGTTGGCCTTTTTCCATACCTCAGGAAGCTGGCCAGTTTCAAGGGATGTGTTGAATATTATGGCAAGTGGCACACTCAGTACCTCAGCTCCTTCCCGAAGGACCCACGGGGAGATATTGTCCGGACCCATCGCCTTTGAGGTATCAAGGTCACTGAGTAACTGCTTCACCTCCTCCTCAGTTGTGTATATGCCCTCCAGCACTTGATACATCCCTTGTTGGTGACGCACCCCGTCCTGTCTACCCAGCTGCCTTCTTGCCTCCACTGTGAATACTTCCTTAAACCTCGAGTTGAGCTCCTCACATACCTCTTGATCGTTACTTGTGAGTTCCCCATCTTCTCTCCTCAGCCTTATCACCTGGTCCTTGACTGTTGACTTCCTTCTGATGTGACTGTACATCAGTGTGTGTGTGTGTGTGTGTGTGTGTGTGTGGTTCCAGCTCTCTCTACATCCTAAAATTGGCTGTGATGATTACGAAGGATTGCTTACTGCTAGCATACATAGCCTGGTTGATCAGGCCCACAACCATGTACTTGGTCTGGAACCGAGCCTCGGTAGCGATGATCCCAGACACTATCAACAGTCCCTCCCTACTTATTCCTCTATACCTCCCTTTCTTCCTCTATCCGTGTTTTCCCTCCCTCATTCTCTCCCCTTCCTTGCCTCCCTCCGTCCCTTCCTTCCTAATCCCCTCCTCTGCCCCTGCGCCTGCCCTTGCCCCTACCCCAGCCCTTGCCCCTACCCCAGCCCTTGCCCCTACCCCAGCCTTGCCCTTACCCCAGCCCTCCCTCTTCTTCCAATATGAGGAGGAGAAAAAGGAGAACGACGAGGAGGAGGAGCAGGAGGAAAGGAGTTTTGGGACGATGAGTCGAATTTTAGGAAGAGATCAGCAAAAAGAAAATGAGGAGGAGGAAGAATATGAGAAGGTTGAGAAAGGTGCGGTAATAAGAGGAAGGTAGGAAGAGAACACTGCAGTAGACTGGTCTGTGTGAGAGAGCGCCCTCCAGGGGCTCTTGATCCAAAGAATTGGAGTTACTCTCCCTTTCCTCGAACCAAACCTGATTGCCTCCCATTCCCCAGGTGCTGTATGACCCATATTAGTTTAGGGCTCCTTCCCTCCCATTTCTTTAACAACATATCAATGTTAATCCCATCCCCAGAGTAACACACCTGTACCATCCCCAGAGTAACACACCTGTACCATCCCCAGAGTAACACACCTGCACCATTCCCAGAGTAACACACCTGCACCATTCCCAGAGTAACACACCTGCACCATCCCCAGAGAAACACACCTGTACCATCCCCAGAGTAACACACCTGCACCATCCCCAGAGTAACACACCTGCACCATTCCCAGAGTAACACACCTGCACCATCCCCAGAGTAACACACCTGCACCATCCCGAGTAACACCTGCACATCCCCAGAGTAAACACTGCTCCGGTACACCCTGCCATTCCCAGGTAACCACCTGCACCATCCCAGGTAATCACACCTGCACCATCCCCAGGTACACACCTGCCATCCCCAGTAACACCCTGCCATCCCAGGAACACACCTGCCCATCCCCAGGTAACCACCTGCCATCCCCAGTGCACCCTGCCCATCCCAGAGAGACCCTGACATCCCCAGAGTAACACCTGCACCATCCAGAGACACACCTGCACCATCCCAGAGTACACTGCACATCCGGAGAGACACACCGTACCACCGAGGAACACACCTGCACATCCCAGAGACACACCTGCATCCCAGTCACACTGTACCATCCGAGAAACACTCTACCTCTGATGGAACACACCTGCCCATCCCAGGTACACCTGCACCATCCCCAGGTAAACACCTCACCATCCCAGAAAACAGCACCTCACCTTTCCCAGAGGTAACACACCTGCACCATCCCAGGTAACACCTCCATCCCAGGTAACACACCTGTAATCCGAACATACATCCCCAGAGTAACACACCTGTCCCATCCCAGAGTAACAACCTGTCACCATCCCAGGTAACACACCTGCACCATCCCAGAGTAACACACCTGCACCATCCCAGAGTAACACACCTGCACCATCCGACAATCATCCATCCCAGAGAACACACCTGACCATCCCCAGAGAACACCCTCTGGCACCATCCCCCAGAGTAACACACCTGACCATCCCAGAGTAACACACCTGCACCATCCTCAGAGTAACACACCTGCACCATCCACAGAGTAACACACCTGCACCATCCTCAGAGTAACACACCTGCACCATCCCAGAGTAACACACCTGCACCATCCCAGAGTAACACACCTACACCATTCCCAGAGAAACACCTGCACCATCCCAGAGTAACACACCTGCACCATCCCAGAGAACACACTGCACCATCCCAGGAACACACCTGCACCATCCCAGAGTAACACACCTGACCATCCCAGAGTAACACACCTGCACCATCCCAGAGTAACACACCTGCTACCATCCCAGAGTAACACACCTGCACCATTCCCCAGAGTAACACACCTGCACCATCCCAGAGAACACACCTGCACCATCCCAGGAACACCTGTCACCATTCCAGAGTAACACACCGACCATCCCAGGTAACACACCTGCACATCCCCAGAGAAACACCTACACCATTTCCAGAGAAACACCTACACCATTCCCAGAGTAACACACCCGAACCATCCCCAGAGAAACACCTACACCATTTCCAGAGAAACACCTACACCATTCCCAGAGTAACACACCCGAACCATCCCCAGAGAACACACCTACACCATTCCCAGAGTAACACACCTACACCATTCCCAGAGAAACACCTACACCATTCCCAGAGAAACACCTACACCATTCCCAGAGAAACACCTACACCATTCCCAGAGAACACACCTACACCATTCCCAGAGAACACACCTACACCATTCCCAGAGTAACACACCTACACCATTCCCAGAGTAACACACCTGCACCATTCCCAGAGCAACACACTTGTACCATCACAGAGTAACACACCTGCACCATTCCCAGAGTAACACACCTACACCATTCCCAGAGTAACACACCTGCACCATTCCCAGAGTAACACATGCCATCCCAGAGAAAACCTACACCTTCCCAGAGTAACACACCTGCACCATTCCCAGAGTAACACACCCACCATCCCAGAGTAACACACCTACACCATTCCCAGAGAACACACCTGCCCATTCCTCAGACCATTCCTACACTCATTCCCAGAGAACACCTCACCATTCCCAGAGAACACCTCACCATTCCCAGAGAACACCTCACCATTCCCAGAGAACACCTCACCATTCCCAGAGAACACTTACACCATTCCCAGAGTAACACACTGCACCATTCCCAGAGTAACACACCTACACCATTCCCAGAGTAACACACCTGCACCATTCCCAGAGTAACACACCTACACCATTCCCAGAGTCACCTCCATCGGAACACCTCACCATTCCCAGAGAAACACCTACACCATTCCCAGAGAAACACACCACCATTCCCAGAGTAACACCTCACCATTCCCAGAGTAACACACCTGCACCATTCCAGAACACCTGCCATTCCAGGTCCACCTCACCATTCCCAGAGTAACACACCTACACCATTCCCAGAGTAACACACCTACACCATTCCATGGGATAAATCCCATCCTTCATGGACCTTTCTCTTCACCTCATGCACTTCCCTTCACATCATGCATTCTCTTCACATCATGCATTTCTCTTCACCTCATGCATTTCTCTTCACCTCATGCACTTCTCTTCACCTCATGCACTTCTCTTCACCTCATGCACTTCTCTTCACATCATGCAATTCTCTTCACATCATGCATTTCTCTTCACCTCATGCACTTCTCTTCACCTCATGCATTCCTTCACTCATGCACTTCCCTTCACTCATGCACTTCTCTTCACTCATGCACTTCCTTCACCTCATGCACTTCCTTCACCTCATGCACTTCCTTCACCTCATGCACTTCCTTCACTCATGACTTCCTTCACTCATGCACTTCCTTCATTCATGCTTCCTTCATCATGCACTTCCCTTCACCTCATGCACTTCCCTTCACATCATGACTTCCTTCACCTCATGCACTTCCTTCACATCATGCACTTCCTTCACATCATGCACTTCCTTCACTCATGCACTTCCTTCACCTCATGCACTTCCCTTCACTCATGCACTTCCTTTCATCATGCACTTCCTTCACATCATGCACTTCCTTCAATCATGACTTCCTTCAATCATGCTTCCTTCATCATGCACTTCCTTCACTCATGCACTTCCTTCCATCATGCATTCCTTCACAGTCATTGCACTTCCTTCACATCATGCCTTCTCCTTCCATTCACTCACTTCCCTTCACATCACTCACTTCCTTCACTCATCACTTCCTTCACTATGCACTTCCTTCATCATGCACTTCCTTCATCATGCACTTCCTTCATCATGCCTTCCTTCACATCATGCACTTCCTTCACCTCATGCACTTCCCTTCACCTCATGCACTTCCCTTCACCTCATGCACTTCCCTTCACATCATGCACTTCCCTTCACATCATGCACTTCCCTTCACATCATGCACTTCCCTTCACCTCATGCACTTCTCTTCACCTCATGCACTTCTCTTCACATCATGCACTTCCCTTCACATCACTCACTTCCCTTCACATCACTCACTTCCCTTCACCTCATGCACTTCCCTTCACATCATGCACTTCCCTTCACATCATGCACTTCCCTTCACATCATGCACTTCCTTCACATCATGCACTTACCTTCACCTCATGCACTTCCTTTCACCTCATGCACTTCCCTTCACATCATGCACTTCCCTTCACATCATTATTCACTTCGTCTCACTACTAAACATTTCACGCTTCAGCAGAGCCATTGTTGCTAACAGTAATAAGTAACCTTTAGTGACATCCCAATCTGTGTGTGTCAGATGCTCTTCCCCTCTCCCCTTTCTCTCTCTCTCTCTCTCTCTCTCTCTCTCTCTTTTTTTTCTTTTCTCTTTCTTTCTCTCTCTCTCTCTCTCTCTCTGGAAACAGTACTATGCAGTCAATGGTAACTTCCACATACGGTTAGATAACTCACTCTAGGTTCGAGACTCTCCCTGTGAGCCACAAACATGAGAACATCTCTACCTATGAAGACAGGACACATGTTACAGAAGAGGGCTTCAATTCTAGTGACGTTTCGCTCTTTGTAGAGCTTTATCTAGTCACCTGACTTGATACAGCTCTGCTAAGAGCGATACATGACTTGAGAAAAATGTACACAGCGGAAAACAAAATTGAGCTCAACGTTATCCCTGTAAAACATGTTGCCCTTCTGTGTATTTTCTTAATTAGTGTGTCCAGTGCACTGTTGCTGCTGCTGCTGTTGCTGCTGCTAGCCTGCTGTTGGCGCTGTTGCAGCTGCTGTTGCTGCAGCGCTGTTGTAGATGTTGCTAGCAGCAGCTGTTGCAGCTGTAGCAACAACAGCAGCAGCAACTGTTGCTGCTGTTGCTAGCCAGCAGACAGCAGTTGCAGCTGCTGAAGCAACTTGCTGTTGCACGACTGTTTAGCTAAGCAGTGCGTTGCTGCTGCTGTTGCTTGCTGCATGCATGTTGCAGCTGCTTTGCTGTGTTGCTCTGCTGCTGCTGTTGCTGCTGCTGCTGCTGCTGCTGCTGCTGTGTTAAGCTCTACCACACATTCATAAGATCATTATAGAGTATAAATATGCATGAACAAGATTCTACAATCACACTTGGCGAGGACCTCCTGTATTCATGCGTCTAGCTCCGCTTAATCAACAACAATTGTCGATTTATCAGAAGTAATACAAGCACCGTCTGCTGCGCGGCAGGAGGAGGAGGAGGAGGAACACGAGTCAGAGGAAGACAGAGAGAAGGAGAGGGAGGTTGTACCTGTCATTGCAACAGCCTTCAACGCTGGAGAAATGCAAGTGCCCTTACTGCTATGCACAAGGAAAGTGTACCAAGGTGCACCAAGAGACAGCTGTTGTACCTTATTTAAGGTTGAGGAATCACATAATATAAGTTACTTAACAATCATAGGCTTTATATTATACAGAGATATTAAGTGTGGTGAATGCAGTGACAATACCTGATATCTCCTAACTTAAATTCATTACATATATGCATAACAAAAAATAACAGAAATTTCCATACGATCGTGCAAACATATTTGCATCACTGGCCTTTGCGCTTGTGTTGAGTGTGGCTCTCACCCACCAGTGTGGCTCTCACCCACCAGTGTGGCTCTCACCCACCAGTGTGGCTCTCACCCACCAGTGTGGCTCTCACCCACCAGTGTGGCTCTCACCCACCAGTGTGGCTCTCACCCACCAGTGTGGCTCTCACCCACCAGTGTGGCTCTCACCCACCAGTGTGGCTCTCACCCACCAGTGTGGCTCTCACCCACCAGTGTGGCTCTCACCCACCAGTGTCCAGCAGTAGTCTACCATCAAACTGATCCTCAGTGTTTTCCTGGACATGTCTTCTCCTTGATGGATATATCTGGGTGATAGCATTCACCGTGGGGTTGTATTATACAGTATTACACAGAAACTGATGGTGCAAAACTAAGTTCAAATTTGAATTCAGCATTCTAAAATTACTTATTATTATTATGAATATTTTTACTATTACTATTATTGTCATGGTAATGAGGTCTGATCCGAGTAAGGGAATGGTAGCCCCATGAATCAAGAGTCTTTCCTCAACATTAAGGCAGCTTTTCCTTCAGAGGAATATTCAGGATGAGGTAAAATAAACGCTCTTACCTCTGGTAAACAAGAGGAATTCCCACGCCAAGAGTCGAACTCTTCAGTATTAGAGAGAAAGAGAGAGAGAGAAGAAAAGAGTAGGACAGCCATTACTCTCAAGCATATGACAGATTTCTTAAGGAAGAAAAAATGTATAAGGATTCCCCTTTCTCCCCACTGAGGGGAAAATAAGGAAATGAAAAACAGCAGATATATATGGTGGTTGTAAATTCTAAAGAAAAAAATTGGGGAGGGTTATTCCTTTGACTTCCTATTCTCTTCTCTCTCTCTCTCTCTCTCTCTCTCTCTCTCTCTCTCTGCTCTCTCTCTCTCTCTCTTCTCTCTCTCTCTCTCTCTCTCTCTCTCTCTCTCTCTCTCTCTCTCTCTTCACTGGAGTAATTTTAGCATGAGTTAAAATTTCAGGTGAATTAAAACTTGACGTAAAACTTCAGAAACGATCTTCATTAACTCCTTCAGTCAATCAGTTTTGACTTCCTGTTTGTCTACCTACAGTTCTCCCTGTCTATCTTCTTACCTATCTGTCTGTCTTCTTACCTATCTGTCTGTCTTCTTATCTATATGTCTATCTTCTTACCTATCTGTCTATCTTCTTACCTATCTGTCTAGTCTTCTTCTCTATCTGTCTATCTTCTTCCTTCTGTCTATCTTCTTACCTATCTGCTCTTGCTTGCTTACCTCTCCTGCCTGACTGCTTCTTACCGCCTGCCTACATGCTGCTACTCTTAGCCTACCTGCCTGCTTGCCTGCACCACTGCTGCCGCTAGCCTACTGCCTGCCTACTGCTGCTGCCTTGCCTGCCTCTAGCCTGCCTGCCTGCTGCGCACTACCTGCCTGCCTGCCTACCTACCTGCTGCCTGCCTACCTACTGCCTGCCTGCCTGCCTGCCTGCCTGCCTGCCTACCAGCCTGCCTGCCTGCTACCACTGCCTGCCTACACCTGCCTACCTGCCTGCCTGCCTGCTGCTGCCTGCCTTGCCTGCCTGCCTGCCTGCCATCCTGCCTGCCTGCCTGCCTGCCTGCCTGCCTGCCTGCCTGCCTGCCTGCCTGCCAGCCTGCCTGCCTACCTGCCTGCCTGCCTGCCTGCCTGCCTGCCTGCCTGCCAGCCTGCCTGCCAGCCTACCTGCCTGCCAGCCAGCCTGCCTGCCTGGCTACCTGCCTACCTGCCTGCCAGCCTGCCTGCCTGCCTGACTGCCTGCCTTTCTGTCTGCCTGGCTGCCTACCTGCCTGCCTACCTGCCTGCCAGCCTACCTGTCTGATTGCCTGCCTGCCTACCTGCTGACTGCCTGCCTTTCTTTCTGCCTGCCTGCCTGCCTACCTGCTTGACTGCCTGCCTTTCTTTCTGCCTGCCTGCCTGCCTTTCTTTCTGCCTGCCTGCCTGCCTACCTGCTTTCCAACATTCATCACGGGTTCATTATTTAACAACGTTTCGAGCACAGTGAGCGAAACATACGCATTAACTTGATTAAAAATCTTGATCAGTGATCTCAGCTTGAGTGGGACCCACTCAACCTGAGTGTGATTCATCAAATTATAATAATAATGATAAAAATGATATGTTATTGTCGTGGTGTTGGTGTGATGGACATGACAGTGCTTGGCACTGTCGAAGAAGGCATAAACGCGTTCTTAGACAGTCTTTCTAACTGTCTTAAATTCTAGTAAGATCTGTCATTTGTTAGTATAATAAAGGGAGGATAATAGTAACATAAAATTAATTACAATAACAATATTAATAATAACATAATAATAATAAGAAGAAGAAGAGGAAGAGAAAGAAGTAAGGTCACTATGAAGCTAAAACCTTTACATGGCCAGAAAGCTGGAACACTATGGCCTTTTTTCAAAGTATTATATACATGTATAATGTTTTAAAATTAAATTATTAAAGTAAGAAAAAGAAGAATTGTTTTTACATATAAAATTTCTAGTCAATACAGGTAATAATATTAAAGAAAATAATGGAATGATAGCAAAATAACTGATTGAATATAGAATGGTGTTATCATCGACTGCTATTTGGGTCAGCTGAATATAGTAAATATCCTGACTGTATGTTCCCTCATAATATATGCCGAATGTTTTATTAAAACGTTTCAGTTTTATTCCTCGATGCTAGTCTGTGTCAAGCTGCCCACTCATATATATATATATATATATATATATATATATATATATATATATATATATATATATATATATATATATATATTTGGTTTTCGGCAGGACCAAAGTCTAATGCATACTGTCTACTAAGAATTATTGTGACAAAGTGTTTCTGGGACACAGGAGGTAAAAAAACTACAACGTGGACGTGTATAAAGAGAAAAATGATACATAGAGTTGAAGCAAAATAAGAATGTTGACACAGACAGATGGCGGCCGATATGAATGTCATCCCGCTGGGAAGTTCTGGTGATGAGTGGCATAATATGTCTCGCTTACCTGCCTGCTTGGTGTCTGTTGGTGTGCGTTCATCAGTGCCTTGCTCCTGGTATTGTCTACCCTCCCTCCCCCCCATCACCTTCCCCTTCCCTTTCCCCCTCCCCCTCTTCCCCTCACACACACACACACATATAGGCGTTACGTTTCGACGGTAAAGGTTCTCTTGTCTCAGGAACGTCTCTCTCGTCTACCTGCAAGTCACATAATCTCGGCCACACACGCCCAACACTTGCAACACACACACGCAACACACATCCAACACCTGCAACACATACACACACACACGCAACACACATCCAACACCTGCAACACACAAACCTTAACGTCAGCTTCTCCAAACTCGTGGAAGAAATTCTCTACTTCCATCACATTGTGTGGTTCTTGACAGAGGCTTCATTACCATCTCTCTCTCTCTCTCTCTCTCTCTCCTCTCTCTCTCTCTCTCTCTCTCTCTCTCTCTCTCTCTTTCTCATCAGCAATTTCCGTTCTACCCTTCTTCCATTTTTTCGTTTGCTTTTCGTTTTTAATGAGGTTTTCCCATCTGTTCCCTGTTAGCTTCCTCGTCTGTTTCCTTCTTTATTATCTTCCCCTTTACTGTTATTATCTTCCTTATTTCTCCCCTTCATTGTTCGCCTGCTTCGGCGTTGCTGCTTTATTATTTTCACATTATTTGGCTTGCTTTATTGATTCCTTGGATCTTCTCACTCTTTTATGCCAATCTGACTCTCTCTCTCTCTCTCTCTCTCTCTCTCTCTCTCTCTCTCTCTCTCTCTCTCTCTCTCTCTCTCTCTCTCTCTCTGTTTTCAATATGTCTTCATTGTTTTCAAAATTTCTTCATTCATTGTTTTCAAAATGTATCTATTCTTTGCTGTAATAAAAACTCCTCACAGATTTATCCTCCTCTTTGTTTACATTCAGAGGACTTTGCCTATCTCTCTTTCTCTCTCTCTTAACATTTCCTGAATTCCTCCACCCACTTCTTTAGTTATTTGCACAGCCTGCATTATCGAAGCATCTCCTCTCTCCCTTTCCCATCTCTTTCTCTCTCTCCCTTTCCCACATTTTTTCCCTTCTCTTCCTCCTCCCTGTTCCTATATTGCCTTGTCAAGACTCTGCCACCCCTCTCTCTCAAAACTTCATTAAATAAGGAAAGGGTTAGAGATATTTTACTCTATGTCTCGGAGACTGCTGACATCACGCCCTCTCGATCTCTCTCCGTGTCCCTCGGACCCGTATGTCTTGACATGCATCTCTCCCCTTACATATATCACTCTTACCATACACATAGCCCCACATACATGTGTCGTAATGCTCTTGTATCCTCAAATGTGTCTACGCATATGTGTTTGTTTGTGATCAGAGGTGTGTGTATCCTCACACGTGTCTACATATGTGTCCTGAAATACGTTTTTAAATGGACGTATTTCGTAACATATGCGTGCCCAAATATACGTTTATTCTCATATACTGTACGTGACCAAATGTACGTAGTATATCATTACAAATAATTGTCCAAGATAAGTGTGAATACACGCTGCTAATCTATGTTTATCTTGCATTGTTGATTACATGAAGCGTCTTCCTCTCTCGCTCTCTCTATCTCCACACACACACATACATACATACAGGTGGGCCCCGCTTTACAGCGTTTCGCTAATGCAGCCGTTTTCAATTACCCATCCTTCATTTATTCAGATTTCCTACAATAAATATATTCACAACTCTCTAAGCTACGGATGAAAATATTTCAAGGTAAGTAATGTATGTACTGTATATGCATTTTTTTAGGCCTAACTCTATTGCTCACTTAATATATGATATTGTAAAAAATTTATTAGGCTTTTATGTGCATTTGAAAGGCGAAAAAAGGTAGGTTTCACTTTACAGCAGTAGTCCTAACCTGCTGTATAAGCGGGTTAGGTTCCGGACTATATATAATATATATATATATATATATATATATATATATATATATATATATGGTTCAGCAGTGAATGTCCCTGTTGAACGACTGTACGTTCAGAGGCATTCGTTCTAATTTTCCCCCAAATATGTTATAAAAAGTTATTAATTTTCTGCTGTGTTCTGCAGAACTGCTAGATTTAGGCGGTGTTCGTTTTGTGGGGTTCTTGTAATGCTGTTATGTACCGTCCGACCCATACGGGTTTAGCGCTTGTTTTCTTTCTGAAACAAGAACAACAACCACAACAATAATAATAATAAATCATTCACGTTAAGCGCCTAACCCATGTGGATCATTCAGAGCAAGACGTGGTGGAGGCTTGATCCTCCGTCTGCTGAACGTCAGACAGGCAGGCGCTTGTTACTTGTACTCACCTGGAGTGTGTTGAACCCGGCAACACAGCCGTGTGTTGCACCCGGCAACACAGCCGTGTGTTGCACCCGGCAACACAGCCGTGTGTTGCACCCGGCAACACAGCCGTGTGTTGCACCCGGCAACACAGCCGTGTGCATAATCTTAATAATAATAATAATAGTTATGTTACATTTAGGAGTTTGGTTGGTAGTTTTTTGTAATTGTTGTCACTTGCTGTACATTTGGCTCTCTTGGGTAGTAGTAGTACTGCTACATTTAGCGGTGTTTGTTGTGGAATACTGCAGTCCTGCTACGATTAGCACCATTTGCTAAACACAAACATCAGGATATTCTTTAACCGAAATTACCTAATTACATCTTTACCTTTCACAGTGTTGTCTCAGCCAGACGTAACAACCAGTGTTGTCTCAGCCAGACGTAACAACCAGTGTTGTCTCAGCCAGACGTAACAACCAGTGTTGTCTCAGCCAGACGTAACAACCAGTGTTGTCTCAGCCAGACGTAACAACCAGTGTTCTCTCAGCCAGACGTAACAACCAGTGTTCTCTCAGCCAGACGTAACAACCAGTGTTCTCTCAGCCAGACGTAACAACCAGTGTTCTCTCAGCCAGACGTAACAACCAGTGTTGTCTTAGCCAGACGTAACAACCAGTGTTCTCTCAGCAAGACGTAACAACCAGTGTTCTCTCAGCAAGACGTAACAACCAGTGTTGTCTCAGCCAGACGTAACAACCAGTGATGACTTTCTCAGCCAGTCGTAACAACCAGTGATGACTTTCTCAGCCAGTCGTAACAACCAGTGTTGACTTTCTCAGCCAGTCGTAACAACCAGTGACGACTTTCTCAGCCAGTCGTAACAACCAGTGATGACTCTCAGCCAGTCGTAACAACCAGTGACGACTTTCTCAGCCAGTCGTAACAACCAGTGACGACTTTCTCAGCCAGTCGTAACAACCAGTGACGACTTTCTCAGCCAGTCGTAACAACCAGTGATGACTTTCTCAGCCAGTTGTAACAACCAGTGTTGACTTTTTAAGCCAGTCGTAACAACCAGTGTTGACTTTCATAGCCAGTCGTAACAACCAGTGATGACTTTCTCAGCCAGTCGTAACAACCAGTGATGACTTTCTCAGCCAGTCGTAACAACCAGTGTTACTTTCATGCCAGTCGTAACAACCAGTGATGACTTTCTCAGCCAGTCGTAACAACCAGTGATGACTTTCTCAGCCAGTCGTAACAACCAGTGATGACTTTCTCAGCCAGTCGTAACAACCAGTGATGACTTTCTCTGCCAGTCGTAACAACCAGTGATGACTTTCTCAGCCAGTCGTAACAACCAGTGATGACTCTCAGCCAGTCGTAACAACCAGTGTTACTTTCATAGCCAGTCGTAACAACCAGTGATGACTTTCTCAGCCAGTCGTAACAACCAGTGATGATTTTCTCAGCCAGTCGTAACAACCAGTGATGACTTTCTCAGCCAGTCGTAACAACCAGTGTTACTTTCTCAGCCAGTCGTAACAACCAGTGATGACTTTCTCAGCCAGTCGTAACAACCAGTGATGACTTTCTCTGCCAGTCGCAACAACCAGTGTTACTTTCTCAGCCAGTCACAACAACCAGTGTTACTTTCTCAGCCAGTCGTAACAACCAGTGTTACTTTCTCAGCCAGTCACAACAACCAGTGTTACTTTCAGCCAGTCGTAACAACCAGTGTTACTTTCAGCCAGTCACAACAGTGTTACTTTCAGCCAGTCACAACAGTGTTACTTTCTCAGCCAGTCGTAACAACCAGTGTTACTTTCAGCCAGTCAACAACCAGTGTTACTTTCTCAGCCAGTCACAACAACCAGTGTTACTTTCTCAGCCAGTCGTAACAACCAGTGTTACTTTCTCAGCCAGTCGCAACAACCAGTGTTACTTTCTCAGCCAGTCACAACAACCAGTGTTACTTTCTCAGCCAGTCGTAACAACCAGTGTTACTTTCTCAGCCAGTCACAACAACCAGTGTTACTTTCTCAGCCAGTCGTAACAACCAGTGTTACTTTCTCAGCCAGTCACAACAGTGTTACTTTCTCAGCCAGTCGTAACAACCAGTGTTACTTTCTCAGCCAGTCACAACAACCAGTGTTACTTTCTCAGCCAGTCACAACAACCAGTGTTACTTTCTCAGCCAGTCGTAACAACCAGTGTTACTTTCTCAGCCAGTCGCAACAACCAGTGTTACTTTCTCAGCCAGTCACAACAACCAGTGTTACTTTCTCAGCCAGTCGTAACAACCAGTAGTAGAAGTAGCAACTAGCGTTGATTTTTATCCAGACATACAAACATTGTTGTTACGTCTGTTACACCCAGCCTAATTATGACCACAGTGTTGTGATTAGCAGCAGTTATGGGTTTTATCTGCACGGTGATGCTAGTGCTACATTCACCAGACTTACCTTAACATACACTGACTTGAATTGCCACAATTAAGCGCACAATGACCAAAGCTGCTGCATTTAGCGGTTTCAGTTGAGCAGTTAGCCACATCAACACATTTTAGCGACGTTAAATTTTCTGTGGCCTCGTGGGCGGAATGTGTTCGCTAAATTAAGCAGTTACATGCTAAAGTTAGCGGCTCTCTTGCGCTTCATATAAAGAAAACGGGAAAATGCTTATTTGTGTATGTTAATCCTAAACGATTGTGGTTTTTCTTTGTTAACTGTTAACATTAAATTAATTTATGCCTCCCAACCCAAATGGCAGTTTTTTTTTTTAAACACCAAAACATTGACTACCAAGATACAGTTATGGTACCCCGTATTTCGTCAATAATTCGTTCCAGAAGGCTATTCGAGTTCTGTTACCGAACTAATTTGTTCCCATTAGGACGAATGTAAATTAGATTAGTCGTTTCAGACCCCCAAAAATACACTTACATAATTGTTCGAGTTGGGAGCTGTACGAAATCCGGGGTAATACTGTATTTTATTGTGGATTCAAAAACGATATGTCTATTATTTTTTGTATTATTATTATCATTGTTGTTGTTGTTACTATTATTATTATTATTATTATTATACCAAACATCACAGTTGGTACATATTCTAATGAATATATCATTCCTGATGTATGCATACACTGAGAGAACAGTAGTGTATATACACTGAGGGGTGTATATCTCAGTGTATTCAGTATGCACTTAGACTTCTGTGTAAGCAATTAAAGTATTGTTGACTGGCGGTATAGAGGTAACATGGAGCGTAATGACTCTTACATAGCAGACAGACTTTAAACCTAATTAACCAGACATGATATTGAAACTGCCTCTTCACACTTCCGTCAGTTTGATACAGTTGAGTCAGGTTGGGTTAGGATGAGTCAGTTTGAGTTGTGATGAGTCAGGTAGAGCTGTGTTAAGTCAAGTTGGATAAGTCGCGCTGGGTCAGGTAGAGCTGGGTTGAGTCAAGTTGGATAAGTCGCGCTGGGTCAGGTAGAGCTGGGTTGAGTCAAGTTGGATAAGTCGCGCTGGGTCAGGTAGAGCTGGGTTGAGTCAAGTTGGATAAGTCGCGCTGGGTCAGGTAGAGCTGGGTTGAGTCAAGTTGGATAAGTCGCGCTGGGTCAGGTAGAGCTGGGTTGAGTCAAGTTGGATAAGTCGCGCTGGGTCGTATTAACGTACAGTAGAGTAGACTTGGTCGCAGTAAAGTTGTACAATATAAAATCGACGTATTATGAACCGTAAAGCTATAGGCTAATTATATTTATCCTTTAAAATGGAAAAAAAAGGCCTGGTAGGCCTGGTACAGTGCTAATATAATAGCAGCCGAACACTATATATCTACCACCATTACACATCTACCAACACTACACTAGATATCTACCATCACTGCTCTACATACCTACCGTCACTACACTTCAAGTCCACAAGCAGTGCACTACACATCTACAGTGATAAAAACTATCAGCACCATTAATGCATAAAGCAATTAATATCACACACACACACACACACACACACACACACACACACACACACACACACACACACACACACACACACACACACACCGAGGAGGAGGTGAAGAAGCTGCTATGTGAACTCGATACCTCAAAAGCGGTGGGACCAGACATCTCTAAGTGGGTCCTTAGAGAGGGAGCAGAGATGTGTGTACCACTAACAAAAATCTTCAACACATCCATTGAAACTGGGCAACTACCTGAGGCGTGGAAGATGGCAAATGTAGTACCAATTTTTAAGAAAGGAGACAGACACGAAGCATTAAACTACAGACCTGTGTCACTGACGTGTATAGTATGCAAAGTCATGGAGAAGATCATCACGAGGAGAGTGGTGGAGCACCTAGAAAGACACAAGCTTATAAACGACAACCAGCACGGTTTCAGGGAAGGAAAATCCTGTGTCACAAACCTACTGGAGTTTTACGACAAGGTAACAGAAGTAAGACACGAGAGAGAGGGGTGGATAGACTGCATTTTCTTGGACTGCAAGAAGGCCTTTGACACAGTTCCTCACAAGAGGTTAATGCAAAAGCTAGAGGATCAGGCACATGTAACAGGAAAGGCACTCCAATGGATCAGAGAATATCTGACAGGGAGACAACAACGAGTCATGGTACGTGACGAGGTGTCAGAGTGGGCACCTGTGACGAGTGGGGTTCCACAGGGGTCAGTCCTAGGGCCTGTACTGTTTTTGGTATATGTGAATGACATAACGGAAGGGATAGACTCAGAAGAAGTGTCCCTGTTTGCAGATGATGTGAAGTTAATGATAATAATTAAATCAGTCGAGGATCAGGCAGTACTACAAAGAGACCTGGACAGGCTACAAGCCTGGTCCAGTAACTGGCTCCTTGAATTTAGCCCTGCCAAATGCAAAGTAATGAAGATCGGGGAATGGCAAAGAAGACCGCAGACAGAGTATAGTCTAGGTGGCCAAAGACTGCAAGCCTCACTCAAGGAAAAAGATCTTGGGGTGAGTATAATACCGAGCACATCTCCTGAGGCACACATCAATCAGATAACTGCTGCTGCATACGGGCGTCTGGCAAACCTAAGAATAGCGTTCCAATACCTCATTAAGGAATCGTTCAAGACTCTGTACACCATATACGTCAGGCCCATACTGGAGTATGCAGCACCAGTTTGGAACCCACACCTGGTCAAGCACGTCAAAAAATTAGAGAAAGTACAAAGGTTTGCAATAAGACTAGTCCCAGAGCTAAGGGGATTGTCCTACAAAGAAAGGTTAAGGGAAATCGGCCTGACGACACTAAAGGACAGGAGGGTTAGGGAAGACATGATAACGACATGTAAAATACTGCGAGGAATAGATAAAGTGGACAGAGGATGTTTCAGAGAGGGGACACAGAAACAAGGGGTCACAATTGGAAGTTGAAGACTCCTATGAGTCAAAGAGATGTTAGGAAGTATTTCTTCAGTCATAGAGTTGTCAGGAAGTAGAATAGCCTAGAAAGTGACGTAGTGGAGGCAGGAACCATACATAGTTTTAAGACGAGGTTTGATAAAGCTCATGGAGCAGGGAGAGACAGGACCTAGTGAAGAGGCGGGGCCAGGAGCTATGAATCGACCCCTGCAACCACAACTAGGTGAGTACACACACACACACACACACACACACACACACACACAAAGAATACCGCTGACAGAGTACAGGCTAGGTGGACAAAGGCTACAAACCTCATCAAAGGAGAAAGAACTTGGGGTGAGTATAACGCCAAGCACGTCTCCGGAAACACACATCAACCAGATAACTGCGGCAGCATATGGGCGACTGGCAAACCTAAGATTAGCGTTCCGTTACCTTAACAAGGACTCGTTCAAGACACTGTACACCGTGTACGTCAGGCCCATAATAGAGTATGCAGCACCAGTCTGGAACCCACACCTGGTCAAGCACGTCAGGAAATTAGAGAAAGTACAAAGGTTTGCGACAAGGCTAGTTCCACAACTCATGGGACTGCCCTATGAAGAAAGGTTGAGGGAAATAGGACTAACAACACTGGAGGACAGAAGGGTTAGAGGAGACATGATAACGACATACAAAATACTGCGGGGAATCGACAAGGTAGATAGTGACAGGATGTTCCAGAGAGGGAACACAGAAACAAGGGGACACAACTGGAAGCTGAAGACTCAGATGAGTGAAAGGGATGTTAGGAAGCATTTCTTCAGCCATAGAGTAGTTAAGAAGTGGAATAGTCTAGCGAACGATATAGTGGAGGCGGGAACCATACATAGTTTTAAGACAAGGTATGATAAAGCTCATGGAGCAGAGACCCAGTAGCGGACAGTGAAGAGGCGGGGCCAGGAGCTGAGTATCGACCCCTGCAACCACAATTAGGTGAGTACAATTAGGTGAGTACACACACACACACACACACACACACACACACACTTTGTACCCAAGGGAAACAGAAACAACGAAAAAGCCAGGATGAGCCCGTGGTTCACCCAAAGGTGCAGGGAGGCCAAAACCAAGTGTGCCAGGGAATGAAAGAAGTATAGAAGGCAAAGAACCCAGGAAAATAAGGAGAGCAGTCGTAGAGCCAGAAATGACATAGCAGCGAAAGCCAAATCTGACCCGAAGCTGTTGTACAGTCACATCAGGAGGAGAACAACAGTCAAGGACCAGGTGATCAGGCTGAGGAAGGAAGGAGGGGAGGTCACAAGAAATGACCACGAAGTGTGTGAGGAGCTCAACATGAGATTCAAAGAGGTGTTCACAGAGGAAATAGAAGGGCCTCCAGAAAGGAGGAGAGGTAGGGTACACCATCAGGTGCTGGACACAATACACACAACTGAGGAGGAAGTGAAGAGGCTACTAAGCGAGCTGGATACCTCAAAGGCGATGGGGCCGGATAACATTTCTCCATGGGTCCTGAGAGAGGGAGCAGAGGAGCTATGTGTACCCCTAACAACGATCTTCAACACGTCTATCGGAACAGGGCAACTACCTGAGGTATGGAAGACAGCAAATGTAGTTCCAATCTTTAAAAAAGGAGACAGGAACGTAGCACTAAACTACAGGCCAGTGTCACTGACATGTATAGTATGCAAGGTCATGGAGAAGATTATCAGGAGAAGAGTGGTGGAGCACCTAGAAAGGAATGAGCTTATCAACGACGGCCAACACGGTTTCAGGGACGGGAAATTCTGTGTCACAAACCTACTGGAGTTCTACGACAGGGTGACAGCAGTAAGACAAGAGAGAGAGGGGTGGGTAGATTGCATATTCCTGGACTGTAAGAAGGCGTTTGACACAGTTCCACACAAGAGATTAGTGCAGAAGCTGGAGGACCAGGCAGGGATAACAGGGAAGGCACTACAATGGATCAGGGAATACCTGTCAGAAAGACAGCAGCGAGTCATGGTACGTGGCGAGGTGTCAGAGTGGGCGCCGGTGACGAGTGGTGTTCCACAGGGGTCAGTCCTAGGACCGGTGCTGTTTCTGGTATTTGTGAACGACATGACGGAAGGAATAGACTCCGAAGTGTCCCTGTTTGCAGATGATGTGAAGTTGATGAGAAGAATTCAATTGGACGAGGACCAGGCAGAACTACAAAGGGATCTGGACAGGCTGCAAGCCTGGTCCAGCAATTGGCTCCTGGAGTTCAACCCCACCAAGTGCAAAGTCAGGAAGATTGGGGAAGGGCAAAGAAGACCGCAGACGGAGTACAGTCTAGGGGGCCAGAGACTACAAACCTCACTCAAGGAAAAGGATCTTGGGGTGAGTATAACACCAGGCACATCTCCTGAGGCGCACATCAACCAAATAACTGCTGCAGCATATGGGCGCCTAGCAAACCTAAGAACAGCATTTCGACATCTTAATAAAGAATCGTTCAGGACTCTGTACACTGTGTACGTTAGGCCCATACTGGAGTATGCAGCACCAGTTTGGAACCCACATCTAACCAAGCACGAAAAGAAGCTAGAGAAAGTGCAAAGGCTTGCAACAAGACTAGTCCCGGAGCTAAGGGGTATGTCCTGCCGATTAGGTAAAATTATTCTATTCTATTCTATATGATCTGCCGGTATGGATCCCGGCCCGGGTCTCTTCCAATAGGTAAAACTTGCGATTTTGGCTTAAAAAGCAACGCTCTTCTTGCCATATAAGACAAGCGAAAATTTGTGTATGCAATAATTTCGCAAAAATCATTCTGAACCTAACGAAAAAAATATATTTCATTGTGTTTGTTTATTATTAAATTATTGTAAACGTATTTAAAATATACTTAGTTGGGTTAGGCTAAATTAAATTGCGCTTGTTAGAATAAGGTTAGGTAGGTTTTCTAAGTTTCTTTTGGTACAAAGTTAAAAAATTTTACATTAAAATTAATGAAAAAAGTATATCTTTAAACGTATAAGAGAAAATTTTAAAAAGGACTTAATTTTAAATGAGTTCTTGCTAATTGACCAGTTTTACCTAATCGGCACGACATATATATATATATATATATATATATATATATATATATATATATATATATATATATATATATATATATATATATATATATATATATATATATATATATATATATATATATATATATATATATATATGTGTGTGTGTGTGTATGTGTGTGTGTGTGTGTGTGTGTGTGCGTTTGTGTTTGTGTGTGTGTGTTTGTGTGTGTGTGTTTGTGTGTGTGTGTGTGTGTGTGCGTTTGTGTGTGTGTGTTTGTGTGTGTGTGTACTCACCTATTTGTACTCACCTATTTGTGGTTGCAGGGGCGAGTCATAGCTCCTGGCCCCGCCTCTTCACTGATTGCTACTAGGTCTCTCTCTCCCTGCTCCATGAGCTTTATCAAACCTAGTCTTAAAACTATGTATGGTTCCTGCCTCCACTACGTCGCTCTCTAGGCTATTCCACTTCCTGACAACTCTATGACTGAAGAAATACTTCCTAACATCCCTTTGACTCATAGGAGTCTTCAACTTCCAATTGTGACCCCTTGTTTCTGTGTCCCCTCTCTGGAACATCTTGTCTCTGTCCACCTTATCTATTCCTCGCAGTATTTTATATGTCGTTATCATGTCTCCCTAACCCTCCTGTCCTCTAGTGTCGTCAGACCGATTTCCCTTAACCTTTCTTCGTAGGACAATTCCCTTAGCTCTGGGACTAGTCTTGTTGCAAACCTTTGCACTTTCTCTAATTTCTTGACGTGCTTGACCAGGTGTGGGTTCCAAACTGGTGCTGCATACTCCAGTATGGGCTGACGTATATGGTATACAGAGTCTTGAATGATTCCTTAGTGAGGTATTGGAACGCTATTCTTAGGTTTGCCAGCCGCCCGTATGCTGCAGCAGTTATCTGATTGATGTGTGCCTCAGGAGATGTGCTCGGTATTATACTCACCCCAAGATCTTTTTCTTTGAGTGAGGTTTGCAGTCTTTGGCCACCTAGACTATACTCTGTCTGCGGTCTTCTTTGCCCTTCCCCGATATTCATGACTTTACATTTGGCAGGGGTTAAATTCAAGGAGCCAGTTACTGGACCAGGCTTGCAGCCTGTCCAGGTCTCTTTGTAGTCCTGCCTGATCCTCGACTGATTTGATTCTTCTCATTAACTTCACATCATCTGCAAACAGGGACACTTCTGAGTCTATCCCTTCCGTTATGTCATTCACATATACCAAAACAGTACAGGTCCTAGGACTGACCCTTGTGGAACTCCACTCGTCACAGGTGCCCACTCTGACATCTCGTCACGTACCATGACTCGTTGTTGCCTCCCTGTCAGATATTCTCTGATCCATTGCAGTGCTTTTCCTGTTACGTGTGCCTGTTCCTCTAGCTTTTGCATTAA
>WNWK01019943.1:0-36801 GCA_009830355.1 Cherax destructor | reverse complement strand
ACAGCAACTGGAACAAGAAAGCAGAGGTCAGGACAATGGTTCAGAGGAGGAGGAGGAGGTGGAAAAAAAATGGAAGAATGTGCCTTCTTCAAGGATTAGGGAGATCTGTGCCAAATGGAGTGATGTGCAAGCATTTATGGATGAATATCACCCTAACCATGCTGTTGCAGGCCGTGCTGGCAACCTGTACAATGACACTGGTGTCCCACTTCAGGGATGTTTTAAAGAATCGCCAGACACAGATCTCCCTGGACAAATTTGTTGTTAGAAAGAGGTCCAGTGACTCTCAAGCTGGTCCTAGTGGCATTCAAAGAAAAAGGGAAGTAACCCCAGAAAAGAACTTACCACCTGCAGTGTTAATGGAAGGGGATTCCCCTTCCAAACACTAGCATACTACTCCACCTTCTCCCCTCCTCACTTCCTCCACACATCAACAACTCTTCAATAAATGTAAGTGACATGTTATTGTAAAATATTTGCATGTATTTATGTATTCTTTATTCAATTCTGTATTATTTAATGTCCAAAAGTTCTAAAAAATATTTTATTTAACTACTTTTGGAAGTCTTGGACGGATTAAATTTATTTCCATTATTTCTTATGGGGAAAATTGATTCGTGTTACGTTTGTTTCGTCTTAAGAAATGACCTCTCTGACGGATTAAAAACGTAAGTCGAGGTACCACTGTATTAGGTACTGAAATTATACTCAAAGTGTCACAAACACACTGACAGGTGGACATTTACACCTGCTTTGGTCATTTACTAATGTCTAGGAATATATACAAAGTATTTATAGGTTCCAGCAATGTTTTGGATACATGGGAGTATATAATAATAATAGGAATAATAATAAGAATAATGAAAATAATAATAAGAATAATAAGTTCCCTTGAAGCATGATGTAAAACAAGTCAGTCCACTGCTGACAGTGATAAGATAATTGGTGAGCGTACACGAGGGTGCAGAGATAAGATAAGGGGTGACATTTGATGAGCGAACATCCCCCTCATTTTTCACTGTTACACAACCATATCTGTCTGTCAAACTCTATCTATCTGTGTCTTTCAAGCTCTCTGTCTATCTGTCTGTCTGCCAAGCTCTGTCTATCTGTCTGTCCGTCTAGCAACTAGTTCTCCCGTCTCGGAGAGATCCACTCCTGAACCAACACGTCTGGTTCCTGAGAAAGTGTAAATACGTATTTGCCAGTCATGTTTACACATTATATCTAGAAGCACTTTGTCTGGATTTTTTGGGTTATCCTAGGAAATTTACACTATGTATAATTGTATTTGTGTACCTGTAAGACAGTCAGATAGAGATAAAAAGAGACAGATAGACAGGCATAGGTTGCAAGTCATTCTAAAAGGATGTTGCACATGGGTTATTATCAAGGTTTTTGATATTTCCTCAACCACTTATGGCCATATCCACCTCAGAGCCACTAAACTCGGGGTCAACATCACTTTCCACTTAAAATGGGAGAGTTAATACTACATGACATCAGTGAATCCCATGTGTTTGCTGCGCTGTTTGCTCTAGCTGGCGCTTAATTGAATTGGTGCTCAGGCTAATCATGTCAAACTTGGAGGCAGGAAAAATGAAACTTAAATATACGTTTGGGGCAGTACCAGTACTAACGTATATATACGTGTGGACCGTTAACAGGTTAAAGAGGCGCCAGAAACAGAGCAATCTTGACAGTTATTTTTCTAGACAGGGGTGTAGTGACTCTCAAGCTGGTCCTAGTGGGATTAAAAGACAAAGAAGGGACGTAACCCCAGAGAGGGACTTGTTACCTGAAGTCCTTATGGAGGGGAATTCCCCTTCCAAACAATGAGTGCTCCCTCCCCCTGCCACTGTACTTCCCACGTCCACCCCTCCTTCAGAGTGCCGGCACTGTACTTCCCACCTCCACCCCTCCTTCAGAGTGCCGGCACTGTACTTCCCACCTCCACCCCTCCTTCAGAGTGCCGGCACTGTACTTCCCACCTCCACCCCTCCTTCAGAGTGCCGGCACTGTACTTCCCACCTCCACCCCTCCTTCAGAGTGCCGGCACTGTACTTCCCACCTCCACCCTCCTTCAGAGTGCCGGCACTGTACTTCCCACCTCCACCCCTCCTTCAGAGTGCCGGCACTGTACTTCCCACCTCCACCCCTCCTTCAGAGTGCCGGCACTGTACTTCCCACCTCCACCCCTCCTTCAGAGTGCCGGCACTGTACTTCCCACCTCCACCCCTCCTTCAGAGTGCCGGCACTGTACTTCCCACCTCCACCCCTCCTTCAGAGTGCCGGCACTGTACTTCCCACCTCCACCCTCCTTCAGAGTGCCGGCACTGTACTTCCCACCTCCACCCCTCCTTCAGAGTGCCGGCACTGTACTTCCCACCTCCACCCCTCCTTCAGAGTGCCGGCACTGTACTTCCCACCTCCACCCCTCCTTCAGAGTGCCGGCACTGTACTTCCCACCTCCACCCCTCCTTCAGAGTGCCGGCACTGTACTTCCCACCTCCACCCTCCTTCAGAGTGCCGGCACTGTACTTCCCACCTCCACCCTCCTTCAGAGTGCCGGCACTGTACTTCCCACCTCCACCCCTCCTTCAGAGTGCCGGCACTGTACTTCCCACCTCCACCCTCCTTCAGAGTGCCGGCACTGTACTTCCCACCTCCACCCTCCTTCAGAGTGCCGGCACTGTACTTCCCACCTCCACCCCTCCTTCAGAGTGCCGGCACTGTACTTCCCACCTCCACCCTCCTTCAGAGTGCCGGCACTGTACTTCCCACCTCACCCCTCCTTCAGAGTGCCGGCACTGTACTTCCCACCTCCACCCTCCTTCAGAGTGCCGGCACTGTACTTCCCACCTCCACCCCTCCTTCAGAGTGCCGGCACTGTACTTCCCACCTCCACCCCTCCTTCAGAGTGCCGGCACTGTACTTCCCACCTCCACCCCTCCTTCAGAGTGCCGGCACTGTACTTCCCACCTCCACCCTCCTTCAGAGTGCCGGCACTGTACTTCCCACCTCCACCCCTCCTTCAGAGTGCCGGCACTGTACTTCCCACCTCCACCCCTCCTTCAGAGTGCCGGCACTGTACTTCCCACCTCCACCCCTCCTTCAGAGTGCCGGCACTGTACTTCCCACCTCCACCCCTCCTTCAGAGTGCCGGCACTGTACTTCCCACCTCACCCTCCTTCAGAGTGCCGGCACTGTACTTCCCACCACCCTCCTTCAGAGTGCCGGCACTGTACTTCCCACTCACCCCTCCTTCAGAGTGCCGGCACTGTACTTCCCACCTCCACCCTCCTTCAGAGTGCCGGCACTGTACTTCCCACCTCCACCCCTCCTTCAGAGTGCCGGCACTGTACTTCCCACCTCCACCCCTCCTTCAGAGTGCCGGCACTGTACTTCCCACCTCCACCCCTCCTTCAGAGTGCCGGCACTGTACTTCCCACCTCCACCCCTCCTTCAGAGTGCCGGCACTGTACTTCCCACCTCCACCCCTCCTTCAGAGTGCCGGCACTGTACTTCCCACCTCCACCCCTCCTTCAGAGTGCCGGCACTGTACTTCCCACCTCCACCCCTCCTTCAGAGTGCCGGCACTGTACTTCCCACCTCCACCCCTCCTTCAGAGTGCCGGCACTGTACTTCCCACCTCCACCCTCCTTCAGAGTGCCGGCACTGTACTTCCCACCTCCACCCCTCCTTCAGAGTGCCGGCACTGTACTTCCCACCTCCACCCTCCTTCAGAGTGCCGGCACTGTACTTCCCACCTCCACCCCTCCTTCAGAGTGCCGGCACTGTACTTCCCACCTCCACCCCTCCTTCAGAGTGCCGGCACTGTACTTCCCACCTCCACCCTCCTTCAGAGTGCCGGCACTGTCTTCCCACCTCCACCCTCCTTCAGGTGCCGGCACTGTCTTCCCACCTCCACCCTCCTTCAGAGTGCCGGCACTGTACTTCCCACCTCCACCCCTCCTTCAGAGTGCCGGCACTGTACTTCCCACCTCCACCCCTCCTTCAGAGTGCCGGCACTGTACTTCCCATGTGGCTCCTCTTGCATGATAGTGATGATAGATTTACTGATTAATGTCACTCTATTTTGGGCTCAAGTCAGTGACATTCTTTTGAAGATCTTTTCATAGTCTGTTTCTCTAACTATTAGCTGACAGCTCAAAGTTGTAATTTACTCCAGCCTTAGTCAGTTCATCAGTTCTATCATGCATTTGAAGGCCATGGCGAGTGGTATAATTTGATTCCACTGTCTTCAGTTATACCATACACATTGGATTTCTGACACAACTATGTCACAATTGAAACTCATGAACTTAAGAGCATTTATGGATGACAGAGAATAACTTGCATTTAAAGTGTCAGTTTTTGGTACATGGATGCATATGAGTGCAAGAGTATAACAGACTGTTCAGTTTGAATGGTGGAAGCCAGTTGTTGCTGTGTGCTCCAATTACTGTATAGGAGCCATAGCTCTATTTTGTAACAATAGCACTACCAGCTGCACCATTGGATTAGTGAACAGAGCCATTAACATATATAGTGCTAGTCACGGCATTATGCCGGGTGAGCACCCCAGCATAATGCCATGACGAAAATCAAAGCCCTACCATACTGGGGGTCTTTTTTTTCGTCAGTGCATTATGCCGGGTAGCAGCCGTTAGCATGACATCACGGCCTGCCGCCATATTCCACAGTGACTCCTCTGCTCACGTGGCTGTTGTGGCTAGAGGAAGTGCTGCACTTTTGTCTCATCCGCCCCATCTTTTGTCCGGTGTTTCCTTTGGTTTTTGGGGCTATACATGTTTGATTATGGGTAAAAGGAAGTCTTTAATTAACACCTGTAACTATAGCTCAAATCATAGGGCTTCACAAAGCTGGGCACCAGATGAAAGAAATAGTGGAGAATGTTGGTGTGTTTGAGCTTTCAGTGTGGAACTGGGTACAACGTTTCAAGGCTGGTGGCGGTGTTGAGTTACCGTCTGCCAAACCTTGGCCTGGCCCCTCGAAGAAATCTGTTCGTACCTTAACTGTGTTAAAGAAGCAGTTAGAGAATACACCTAAGATAACTGCTAGAGAATGAAAGAAAATAATCTACATCTTCTCTCAGAGGTGTCTGTAAGAACTGTTAACAGACGTGTGTCAGAACTGGGCTACAGTAGTCACCGCCAGGTTAAGAAACCGTTCCTCTCTAAGCCACAGAAGAAATGTAGGTTGGATTATGCAAAGAAATATCTTCATCACCTTCACCATCACCTGTAGCCGTGGGGGATGTGTACCGGCCCAGAGGTAGTGACCCGCTAAACCAGTGGTTCTCAACTCATTTCAGCCCATGGACCACCAACCCAATTATAAAAATATCGTGGACCATTTCATTTTTTAAGTAATGATATATAAAGGCAAAGCAAAGACAACAGACAATTTGATTTGGAATATATTTCTTATAAACAGAAATTCGAGAAGTTATATAAAATAATAGATATCAAACATTTTGGTTTGAAATATATTTCATACAAACATAATTTCCTGAAAATAAATGAATACATATCTAACATTTTGCTGTGAAATTTCTTTCTGACGAACATAATTTTGAAATTATGACGTACAGTAGATCATCATTTAGCACGAGATTATGTTGCATGTTATGGGTATTGCACGATTGAAGAATTGTGGCACATTATTATCTAACACAACGTAAAAATGATATTACACGGTTCGTGGGAGGGGAAAATTTTTTGAACGCATGGTAGCCCGCGGTGGATTAAACCATTGAGTCAGTGGGGGTCCTACTGAGGGTGGCTATGAGCCACACCAAGTGTTTAATGCTGACGAGAGAAGTGTTTTCTGGAAGAACATGCCAACACGAACTTATATCAGTCAGCAAGAGAAAAGTGCACCAGGCATCAAGACAGCAAACGATCGCTTCACCTTGCTCCTTTTCGGTAATACATCAGGTGATTTCAAGTGTAAACCCAATCCTCGTGCTTAGAGGAAAAGGGAATTTGTTTTTCCTTCCCGCAAACACAGGCGAATTATCCAACCATCCCTGTTCATGCTGGTCCAATGCGCGTATCGCTGATCCACACTTTATTTTTGATAAATTTAAGACTATATGCACCAATCTTCAGTTTATATAGTGAACGTTCTGTGTCACCAAGGACCACCAGTTGAGAACCACTGCGCTAGACCCACACTACTCCTGTAAGATCACCAAACGCCCAGACTCGCTCATGGTTTGGGGGTGTTTCAGTGCTCAGAGTGTTGGTGAACTCATTGTGCTTCCCAAAAACCACTATGAACCACTATACAGTGGACCCCCGAGTAATGAGCAAAATTCATTCCAGAAGCCTGCTCAAGTGCCATTACCGAACCAATTTACTCCCTTAAGAAATAATGTCAAGTAGGTTAGTCCATTTCAGACCCCCAAAAATACACTTACAAAAGCACTTACAATATTATACAGTGGTACCTCGAGTTACGATATTTTTTCGTTCGAGAATGCTGTTCAAGTGCCATTACCAAACGAATTTATCCCCATAAGGAATAATGTAAAATAGACTAGTCCTTTTACACCCCCAAAAATATACTTACAAAAGCATTTAAAAAAATAAACTTACATAAAAGGGCGATTTTGGGGACCATCGTAACTCGAGGTACCACTGTACAGTGGACCCTCGGTTAACGAATACCCCGGAAATCGTGCAATTATGTAAGTATAATTTGTAAGTTCTGTGGAAGTGTATTTTGGGGTCTAAATAGACTAACCTACGTGAAATTTTCCTAAGGGAGTAAATGTCGTAATGGCACTTACAGACTTCACCCAAAAATATTAAAAAAAAAAATATTTTGTCATTTTGTCATATCATTTTAACAGTATAATATCATATTGTAATTTGAAATAAAATATATACAGTGGACCCACGGCTAACGAAAGGTTTAGATAACGAAAAAATCGCCTAACGAAAGCTTTTTTCGCTATCAGATAACGAAAAAAAGCTCGGATAGCGAAACGTATTAGACCTGTCTGCCTGCTCCGCGCCTGCGCAGGATGCAGGATGCCCACCAGTGAAGCGTTGTTTACCATTGAGAGAAGATTACCTAGCGCGCTCTTTCAAACATTCACAATACATTTGGTGTCTTTTTTGTTGGTTTATTGATTGTCACTGTGAAATAAGTCACCATGGGTCCAAAGAAGCTTCCTAGTGGCACCCCTGTGGTAAAGAGTGAGGAACACCATCGAACTGAAGAAGGAGATTGTTGAAAAATATGAGAGTGGCGTACGTCCGAGTGATCTTGCCAGGATGTACAAGAAAAGTGCATCTACTATCGGTACTATCCTGGCAAAGAGAAATGAGATCAAGGAAGCTAATGTTGCAAAAGGGGTTGATATGTTAACGAAACAAAGATCGAAAACAGTGGATGAGGTTGAGAAGTTACTGATGGTGTGAATGAATGAAAAACAGATAGCGGGTGATAGTATTTCCATGGCGATAATTTGTGAAAAGGCAAGGAAGTTGCATGCAGATCTTGTCAAGACAATGCCTGGAACCAGTGGTGAGGCGAGTGATTTTAAAGCCAGCAAAGGCTGGTTTGACAGGTTTAAGAAACGTAGTGGCATACACAGTGTTGTGAGGCATGGTGAGGCAGCTAGCTCAGACAAACGTGCAGCTGAAAAAATTGTGCAGGAATTCCATGGGTTTGTAGACACTGAAAAATTCGAACCCCAACAAGTGTTTAATTTTGATGAAACAGGCCTGTTTTGGAAGAAACTGCCCAACAGGACCTTCATTACTCAGGAGGAAAAGGCACAGCCAGGACACAAGCCTATGAAAGACAGGCTAACTCTTATGATATGTGCCAATGCCAGTGGTGATTTTAAAGTGAAGCCTTTACTGGTGTATCACTCAGAAAATCCCAGAGCCTTCAAGAAACACAGTGTTGACAAGAATAAATTGTGTGTGCATTGGAAGGCTAACACCAAGGCATGGGTCAATACGGAGATTTTCAAGGAATGGTTGACTGGAGTGTTTGGCCCTAGTGTGAAGAAATACCTCCTGGAAAAGAAATTGAGACTCAAGTGCCTCCTGGTACTGGACAATGCTCCTGCTCATCCTCACATCTTGGAAGAGTTGTTGCCTGATGAGTTCAGTTTCATCAGAGTGAAGTTCTTGCCTCCTAACCCCACTCCTCTCATCCAGCCCATGGACCAGCAGGTCACTGCAAACTTCAAGAAACTGTACACCAAAGCAGTGTTTCAGAGGTGCTTTAATATGACCAATGACTCTGAATTGACCCTAAGAGAGTTCTGGAAAGATCACTTCAATATCGTGCATTGCATAGGCCTTATAAGTAAGGCTTGGGAGGAAGTGACTTCCAGGACTGAACTCTGCTTGGAGACCACTGTGGCCGGATTGTGTTGAAAAGAGGGATTTTGAAGGATTTGAGGCTGACCCTGACGACCCTGTGCCTGTTGTGGAAGATATTGTGGCATTGGGGAACAGCCTGGGGTTAGAGGTGAGTGGTGAGGATGTGGAAGAGTTGGTGGAGGAGCACAGGATAGAGCTAACAACTGAAGAGCTGCAAGAGCTTCATCTGGAACAGCAACAGACCACAGCTGAGGTTATTGCTTCACAGGAGGAGGAAGAGAGAGTGAAGGAGGTGCCTTCTTCAATGATTAAGGAAATTTGTTCCAAGTGGAACGATGTGCAAATTTTTGTTGAAAGACACCACCCTGAGAAAGCTGAAATGAGCCTTCTGTGCAACCAGTTCAGTGACAGAGCCATGTTGCACTTCAGGAAAGTACTAAAGAGTCGCCAGAAACAGAGGACTCTGGACAGTTATTTTTCTAAGAAGAGTTCTAGTGACTCTCAAGCTGGTCCTAGTGGCATTAAAAGACCAAGAAGGGAAGTAACCCCAGAGAGGGACTTGTTACCTGAAGTCCTTTTGGAGGGAAATTCCCCTTCCAAACACTAAGCACACTCTCACTCCTCCTCCCTATCTTCCAGATGCCTGCAAGTCTCTTCAATAAAGGTAAGTAAATGTTATTTATATTATATTTTGTGTGAATATTTTTTTGTGGAACGGATTAATTGTATTTACATTATTTCTTATGGGAAATAAGGGTTCGTATTACAAAAGGTTCGTGTTGAGAAATAGCTCCTGGAACGGATTAATTTTGTTAACCGGGGGTCCACGGTAACTAGAATAAACTCGATCAATTCTCTAGTATTATGTACATAGTCTATAAGTCATTAGATTAAGCTGCCCCTAATGTCATGGCATGCCAGTGGCTCTCCTTGCATTTCAGTTTTATGATTGTAACTGTACCAATATCTATGTATACTTGCAAAGAAATAAAATTTACTTTACTTTACATGAAATGTATATTTATCTACACAGAAAACAATGAGACATGAAGAATAAAACAATAATAACATGACACTTACCTTTATTGAAGAGTTGTTGATGTGTGGAAGACAGGAGGAGGGTAGAGGATGGAAGAGTTACTATTGTTTGGAAGGAAATCCCTTCCATAGACTTTAGATACCAAGTCCTTTCCGGGTTACTTCCCTTCTTTGTCTTTTACTGCCACAGTACATTCATTACTTACTTTAAAATATTTGTAGTCTTAATGTAGGGAGAGAGGTGTGTAGTATTTATTTGTAGGAATTCAGTGTAGGTAGCCTGTAGATGTAGGCACACGTATGTAGCCCTCCCCTGGGCTACACTACACAGCCATATTATTACACTACACAGCCATATTATTACCATGTTCACTGAGTTTAATCGTTTCTAACAACTACCTTTAGATGCCATCATAAGCAAAGGGAGAAGTAATGAATAATTCATGCCGAGAATTGTAAACAAACACGTATGAAGGGCGGTTACTGCACCAGATGCCAGATTTACAGTTTTCACTAACGCTGCATGAGAGAAAACGTAATGTTTACTTTCCACCCGACTCACCACTCAATAGCATATAAACATTGTATCAATGTTTATACAGTATGCTATATGATATGTAACATGTTTCTTATACAGTGGACCCCTGGAAATCGTACTGCTCCCAACTCAAACAATTATGTAAATGTATTTTTGTAAGTGCTTTTGTAAGTGTATTTTTGGGGGTCTGAAACGGACTAATCTAATTTACATTTGTCCTTATGGGAACAAATTCGTTCGGTAACGGCACTAGAACAGCATTCTGGAACGAATTATGTCCGATTTCTGGGGGTCCACTGTATAATTTTGAAGAAAATATCATAGATGGAGTAATGAAAATGTCTATATTAACCTAAAATAAGACATTTGTTTGAGCTTGGTGTGGGGAAGTACCCTGGCTGGTTTGTGTGGGGAAGTACCCTAGCTGGTTTGTGTGGGGAAGTACCCTGGCTGGTTTGTGTGGGGAAGTACCCTGGCTGGTTTGTGGGGAAGTACCCTAGCTGGTTTGTGTGGAAGTACCCTGGCTGGTTTGTGTGGGAAGTACCCTGGCTGGTTTGTGTGGGGAAGTACCCTGGCTGGTTTGTGTGGGGAAGTACCCTGGCTGGTTTGTGTGGGGAAGTACCCTGGCTGGTTTGTGTGGGGAAGTACCCTGGCTGGTTTGTGTGGGGAAGTACCCTGGCTGGTTTGTGTGGGGAAGTACCCTGGCTGGTTTGTGTGGGGAAGTACCCTGGCTGGTTTGTGTGGGGAAGTACCCTGGCTGGTTTGTGTGGGGAAGTACCCTGGCTGGTTTGTGTGGGGAAGTACCCTGGCTGGTTTGTGTGGGGAAGTACCCTGGCTGGTTTGTGTGGGGAAGTACCCTGGCTGGTTTGTGTGGGGAAGTACCCTGGCTGGTTTGTGTGGGAAGTACGTACCCTGCCTGGTGTGTTCTTTCTTGAATTCTATCGTGTTTCTCGCCTTCTTTAGCAAAGAGCTGGCACTAGGAGCTTTCTTGGGCCCATGGTGGCTTATTTAGCAGTTGCAAGCACTAAAACGAATGAAATATTAAGAAATGTATCAAATGAATGCGTGAGGTGATCGTACTCGCCGAATGCAATGCCAGACTGACTCTGAATTGTGTTTGTGTGTCCACGGCGGCTGGGAGGCCTCTCGGACGCGTTTCATACGACCACCGATTTTAAGCCAAATCACGAAAATCAAACCAGTATTTTGGTGAAAAAGCTGCCGATTTTCAAATTTCACAATATTCAAGGGGGCGAATTTCAAGAGTCCACTGTATATCTGATTGAGATGGAGGTTAGTTCATGGAGGTTAGTTCATGATTTTTGGAGAGCTCACCTGTGGTAAAATTTTTATGCTGTGCAAGTGTTTGGGCTTTTTAAAATCCTAAATGGGAAAAGCATTGTCATTGACATGTTGCAGACACAGCCTACAATAGCTTTGTTAGGGTGATGTTCTCCACAGACATTTGTACCTCACTCCACTTTGAGCAAATGTCCTTAATCTTTGAAGAAGGCACCTTCCATCTCTCTTCCTCCTCTGAAGCAATTTCCTCAGCTGTGGTCTGTTGCTGTTGCAGATGAAGGTCTTGCAGCTCTTCAGTGGTTAGCTCTTCACTGTGGTCCTCCACCAACTCTTCCACATCCTGGCCACCATCCAATCCCATGGAATTCCCCAAATGCCACAATTGATTGCCCAACTGGCATAGGGTCAGCCTCAAACCCTTCAAAATCTTTGTTGAGGACACAATCTGACCACAATTTTCTCAAGCAGAGTTCAAAGTCTTGGATTCACTCCTCCCAAGCCTTACCTATAAGGTTTATGCAATGGAGGAGTGAAGTGATCTTTCAGAACTCTCTTAGGGTCAATTGAGTGTCTGAGGTTATGTCAAAGCACCTTTGAAACATTGCTTTGGTGTAGAGTTTTTTGAAGTTTGAAATGATCTGCTGGTCCATGGGCTGGATGAGAGTGGTATTAGGGGGCAAGAACTTCACTTTGATGAAACTACTAAACTCCTCCACATTTGGTCATCCAAGTCTGGAGGATGAGCAGGAGCATTGTCCATTACCAGGAGGCACTTGAGTGGCAATTTCTTTTCAGGAGTATTTCTTCACACTCGGGCCAAACACTTCATTAAACCAATCAAAGAAAATTTCCCTCGTAACCCATGCCTTACTGTTAGCCTTCCACATCACACACAAATTAGCCTTGGCGACACTGTTTTCTTGAACACTCTGGATTTTCAGAGTGATACACCAGTAAAGACTTCACTTTGAAATCCCCACTAGCGTTAGCACAGAGCAAAAAGTAACCTGTCTTTCATAGGCTTGTGTCCTGGCAATGCCTTTTCCTCCTGCGTGATGTAGGTCCTCATTGGCATTTTCTTCCAAAGAGGCCTGTTTCGTCACAATTGAACACTTGTTGGGGAAATCATTCAGCCTCTACATAGTCTTTAAATTCCTGAACGAATTTTCAGCCACACATTTGTCAGAACTTGCAGCCTCACCATGCCTTACAACACTGTGTATGCCACTATGCTTCTTAATCTCTCAAACCAGCCTTTGCTGGCCTTAAATTCATTAACATCAGCACTCATTCCAGGCATTTTCTTTTACAAGATCGTCATGCAACTGCCTTTCCTTTTCTCAAATTATCGACTGCACAACACTATCTCCGGGTAACTGTTTCTCGGTAATCCACACCAACAACAAATTCTCAACATCTTCCAGTATTTTTGATCTCTTTTTTTTGTGAGCATATCTACCTTCGCAACAACCCCTTCCTTGATTTCCTTTTTCTTCGCCACAGTGGAAGTAATGGTTGGGAAAGAGGTTTTGCCATACATCCTAGCAAGGTCGGCCACACGCACAATACTATCATATTTTGCAATGATTTCTTTCTTTGATTCATCGTGTTTCTCACCTTTACCAAAGGGCTGGCACTAGAAGCTTTCTTTGGGCCCATGGTGGCATTTAGTAGTTGCAAGCACAAAAGCGAGGAATATTATGAAAATGTATCTTATGAATTGGAGATGGTTTGCGTGACAATGCCAGACTGCCTCAATGGTGTGTGGGGCGCTTTTGTTTGCGGTGTGGTGGGGGTGGAGGCCCCCTCCGGACACGTTCTGTACCACCGCCGGGGATCGTGAGCCTCATGAAACAAAAATATATTTTCATGGAAAAGTTCCCAGTCGAATTCCCCACAGTGCAGGCTCCAAAGAAACTTGGGGGTCCACTGTATTTGTAAGTTATTAATTGGTTTTTGAAGTGCTACGTTGGGAAATTTTCTGTACAGTTGGGGAAAAAACTGTACAGTACTATACCTATACCATACTGTAATAGTGCATAATTCAACAGAAACCAGTTACAGTCAACCCTCCATTTTCATGTATCTCCGTTTTCGGTGATTTCAGTTTTGGGCAGTTTTTCGGGGAAATTTTATCTCCGTGTTTGTTCTTGGTGGGAAAACCTGTCCACCAGTGCCTCGCACATACAAAGCCCGCAAGACCGCCACCCACGCACCCCCCATGCACATTGTCACGCAGTGTAGCATTGTTGATGCTTGAATGAACATCATCCCAGGAGTTCATACAAAACATTTATTAACAATTCATTGTTTTTGGCCCTGATTATTGTGTGTGACTACTAAATAAGCTACCATGGGCCCAAAGAAAGCTCCTAGTGCCAGTTCTTTGGTAAAGAAAGTGAGGAACACCGTAGAACTGAAGAAAGAAATAATAGAAAAATATGATAGTGGTGTACGTATTGCCGAACTCGCCAGGATATACAAGAAGGCCCCATCAACCATCGATTCCATTGTGGCGAAAGAGGTGAATACAATAATGAAACAGAGATCACAAACAATGGAAAATATGGAGAAATTTTTGTTGGTGTGGATAAACAAAAAACTGCTAGCGGGTGACAGTGTTGTGCAGTCATTAATTTGTGAAAAGCAAGGCAGTTGCATATCGATCTTGTCAAGAAAATGCCTGGAACCAGTGATGATGATGATGAATTTAAGGCCAGCAAAGGCTGGTTTGAAAAATTCAAGAAGAGAAGTGGCATACACAGTGTTGTAAGGCATGGTGAGGGTGCCAGTTCATTTAAACAAGCGGCTGAAAAATTTGTGTGTGAGTTTAAAGAATATGTAGAGGCTGAAAATTTCAAACCCAAACAAGTCTTTAATTGTGACGAAACAGGCCTCTTTTGGAAGAAAATGCCAAGGAGGACCTATATCATGCAGGAGGAAAAGACAATGCCAGGACACAAGCCTATGAAAGACAGGCTAACTCTTATGTTGTGTGGTAATGCTAGTGGGGATTTCAAAGTGAAGCCTTTACTGGTGTATCATGCTGAAAATCCCAGAGTATTCAAGAAATACAGTGTTAAATATAAGGAGTGGGGTAAGAGAAGCAGGCAGACCGCCACCATAAAAGATGTTTACATCAGGGTAAACATGCCTAAATCACTCTTGTTATAAGAACAAATGGAAAAATAGCATTTATTATTTTTAGAATAATAATAATTTATAATAATTGATCTGGAACACTTTAAATGTCATCAGTATTTGGTAGCTGACATTTAGAGTACTCCACAGCGGTCTAGTGGTGACCCAGAATAACTTATTCTGAGTCAGTGGAGCTGTAAAGCTCCAGCAGTAACATTGCAAGTTGTGTGGGAGACAGACAGGTAGATGGTGAGGGAGATGTAGATGGATCAACATATGTAAATGGCTGAGGAGATATAGATACCTCAGGCTTACTGGTAGAATGTTTGGGGGATGTAGAACAAGAAATAAGTTTAAAGAATGAATCCAGCTTAATTTGTTTGTCATGTTGATGCTGCTCCCTTTTGATAATTTCTCTAGAAGTGCCAAAGTTCTGATAATAGGCTTGCACTTCGCTCTTATCTTAGAGGTCAGTGTATGGAATGAGAACATCAATTGCATCTTGTACTGCTGACAATTTTGGTGATCTCATAGTTTCTCCTTCGTCGTCATCATCATCATTTTTAGGGGTACTAATAACTTTGTCTGCAATTTCTGTATCACTCAACATCTGGTAACCAGAATCTTCCTCATTTTCTTTCAACCATTCAGTCATATGTTCCTCCATAATGCTTGTTTCTCCCACTCTCTGAAGTGTTTGATGACTGTCAGTGGCCTTTAACCCCTCAAATTTGAACTCAGTATCAAAACATTATTTAACAGCTTTTTTTAACCATTAGCTAATGTTGTGGTTTTCAGTTCTTTCCAAGATGTCATGCTGTGGAAGATGCCAGATTTCAGGTTATACTTCTTGACATTTTCTAACTCACATTGGCCTCTGCTGTCTTTCTCCAGATTTTGTTCTTCCTCAATAAATACCAATACTTTGTGTGTAAAGGAAGAAAGTTGAAGGTGAACATAGATACGAGTAAGGTGATGAGGGTATCAAACAAGTTAGGTAAAGAAAAATTGGATATCACATTGGAGGGAGGGAGGGAGTATGGAAGAAGTGAATATATTCAGATATTTGTCAGTGGATGGGTTTATGAAGAATGAGGTTAACCATAGAACTGATGAAAGTAAAAAGGTGGGGGTGCATCGAGGTATCTGTGTAGACAAAGAACATTATCCATGGAGGCAAAGAAGGGAATGTATGAGAGTATAGTGGTACCAACATTCTTATATGAGGGTGAAGCATGGGTTGTAAATGCTGCAGCAAGAAGGAGGCTGGAGGCAGTGGAGATGTCGTGTCTAAGGGCAATGTATGGTGTAAATATTATGCAGAGAATTCATAGTGTGGAAATTAGTAGGAGGTGTGGAATTACTAAAAGTATTATTCAGAGAACTGAGGAGGGGTTGTTGAGGTGGTTTGGTCATTTAGAAAGGATGGAGCAAAATAGGATGACTTGGAGGATGTATAAATCTGTAGTGGAGGGGAGGAGAGGTAAGAGTCGTCCTAGGAAAAGATGAAGGGAGGGGGTAAAAAAAGGTTTTGTGTGCAAGGGGCTTGGACATACAGCAGGCATGTGTGAGCACGTTAGATAGGAATGAATGGAGATGAATGTTTTTTTGGACTTGACGAGCTGTTGGAGTGTGAGCAGGGTAATATTTTGTGAAGGTTTTCAGGGAAACCAGTGAGTGGTTCACGAAATCGTAATGTAATGACACGATTGCAAACAAACCATACTACGGGTGGGGTTAGAACCCGCGATCAAAGTCATAAAACTCCAGACCAACTCGTTAGCCACTGGGCCAGCTAGCTACAATAAGATTCATCCAACTAGGTATATTTATAGTACACCATAGGAAGGTTAGCATAGGCACCACTGTGACCACAAATGCAAGTTTTTACAGACGAATCTCCCGCTAGTATGGCCATGGCGAACTCTAGCTCAAGTCCCCTTAAAGCCGTCATCATGATTCACAAAATCGTAATGACACGATTGCAAACAAACCATACAATGAGTGGGGTTAGAATTCGCGATCAGTCATAAAACTCCAGACCAACGCTTTAGCCACTGGGCCAGCTAGCTACAATAAGATTCATCCAACTAGGTTTATTTATAGTACACCATAGGAAGGTTAGCATAGGTACCACTGTGACCATAAATGCAAGTTTTTACAGACGAATCTCCCGCTAGTGAGCTGGACTTAAGTCCTGGAGGTGGGAAGTACAATGCATGCACTGTAAAGGAGAGGTTTGGGGTATTTGCTCTTTGGAGTGACATTTGAACTGTCATATCTGTGCGCCTCTGCAAAGACAGTACAGGTCTCCCTCAACATTCGCGAGGGTTAGGGGATCAAGATCCTCACGAATGTTGAAAAATCGCGAATGTTTGGTGCCCCAATACAGTGGTACCTCGAGTTACGATGGTCCCCAAAATCGCCCTTTTATGTAAGTTTATTTTTTTAAATGCTTTTGTAAGTATATTTTTGGGGGTGTAAAAGGACTAGTCTATTTTACATTATTCCTTATGGGGATAAATTCGTTTGGTAATGGCACTTGAACAGCATTCTCGAACGAAAAAATATCGTAACTCGAGGTACCACTGTATATTGTAGGGAAATATAATACAATACTGCTTCATTAACCTATTGAACCATGAACAATCATAAAACACATATAAACATCGTAAAATAATGTACTATATACATGTTATTTTGACATGAGCTGGCTGTGGAGGGAGGCCTGTAATAGTATAATTATACAATACGTATTTTATAGTGTTGTGAAGTGTCATGGGGAATCAAGAGTTACTGACACACTGCTTCTTCTCCCTCTGCTGTAGCTCCGCCCACTTTGTAATGATGCCAAATGTTGAATTAAATATGTATACATTAGAAAAAAAAATGAAACTCCAACTTCATAACTTTATTTTAATTTGCATAACTCATATATTACAGAAAACAATAAAAAAGTAAAATACACATACAACGAGTTAAGCTTACAGAAAAATACATTAAATTCACCATCTAACACTGTTACGAAGTGGGAGGAGCTATTGGAGTGAGGGAGAGGCGAGCAGTGTTTGGTGAGTCATCATAGGTGGTGGATGTTAGCCTTAGCGCTAATAAAATGTTGTGTAATTACACTAATATTAGTAATAAAGGTTATCTATCTATTACATTTATTACAAATTATATCAGAAACATGATAAATACCCTAGAACTGTAATAAAGATGCTGAAATGAATAATATATGCCATATTATATGAGTGGGGTAAGAGATGTTTACATCAGGGTAAACATGCCTAAATCACTCTTGTCATAAGAACAAGTGCAAAAATAGCATTTATTGTTTTTAGAATAATACTAATTTATAATAATTGATATGGAGCACTTTAAATGTTATCAGTATTTGGTAGCTGACATTTAGAGCACTCCACAGCAATTATTATTAATTATTATTATTATCTATTATTATTATTTCCCTACAATATATTGTAGGGAAATAATAATAATAATAATTATTATTTCCCTACAATATATTGTAGGGAAATAATAATAATAATTAATAATAATTGCTGTGGAGTGCTCTAAATGTCAGTTACAAAATACTGATGACATTTAAAGTGCTCCAGATCAATTATTATAAATTATTATTATTCTAAAAATAATAAATGCTATTTTTGCATTTGTTTTTATAACAAGAGTGATTTAGGCATGTTTACCCTGATGTAAACATCTTTTATGGTGGCGGTCTGCCTGCTTCTCTTACCCCACTCATATAATATGGCATATATTATTCATTTCAGCATCTTTATTACAGTTCTAGGGTATTTATCATGTTTCTGATATCAATTTGGAATAAATGTAATAGATAGATAACCTTTATTTAGTACATTCATTGCTTACTGCTTCCTTAACCTATTGAACCATGAACAATCATAAAACGCATGAAAACATAGTAAAATATTGTTCTATATAGTACTACATACAGTCATACCTCGGTTAACGATGGCGTCGGATAACGATAAATTCAGTTAGCGATACATTTTTACTTCAAAATATTGACTTGGTTTACGATGATTGCTTCGGTTTACGATATTTGTCACGGACGCGTCCGCGTGGCGCCCAGCTGTGCGGGCACTCCAGGGAGGGTCAGTGTGCTATTGTTTACAAGTGAGCGACCACCACCCACGCATTCATACCAGTATATTGTCATTATTCCACTGTTTTTAGTGCTTGCAACTGCTAAATAAGCTACCATGGGTCCAAAGAAAGCTCCTAGTGCCAGCCCTGTGATAAAGAGTGTAGCATTCATGCAGGGAGTGTAGCAGACATGCAGGGAGTGTAGCAGACATGCAGGGAGTGTAGCAGGCATGCAGGGAGTGTAGCAGGCATGCAGGGAGTGTAGCAGGCATGCAGGGAGTGTAGCATTCATGCAGGGAGTGTAGCATTCATGCAGGGAGTGTAGCATGCATGCAGGGAGTGTAGCATGCATGCAGGGAGTGTAGCATGCATGCAGGGAGTGTAGCATTCATGCAGGGAGTGTAGCATTCATGCAGGGAGTGTAGCAGGCATGCAGGGAGTGTAACAGGCATGCAGGGAGTGTAGCATTCATGCAGGGAGTGTAGCATTCATGCAGGGAGTGTAGCAGGCATGCAGGGAGTGTATCAGGCATGCAGGGAGTGTAGCATTCATGCAGGGAGTGTAGCATTCATGCAGGGAGTGTAGCATTCATGCAGGGAGTGTAGCATTCATGCAGGGAGTGTAGCATTCATGCAGGGAGTGTGACATTAAAAGAAAAAGGCAAGTAACCCCAGAAAAGAACTTGCCACCTGCAGTGTTAATAGAAGGGGATTCCCCTTCCAAACACTAGCATACTATACTCCATCCTTTCCCCTCCTCCCGTCCTCCACACATCAACAACTCTTCAATAAATGTAAGTGACATATTATTGTACTATATTTACATGTAATTTCTTTAATGTTCATTAAATTGTGTATTATTTAATGTCAAAAAGTTCTAAAAAATATTTTATTTTACTACTTTTGGAAGTCTGGAACGGATTAATTTTATTTCCATTATTTCTTATGGGGAAAATTGATTCGGTTAACGATTAATTCGGTTACAGATACGCCCTCTCTGACGGATTAATATTGTTAACCCTTTGACTGTCGGAGACCCCTTTCTGAAACTGTCATTCTATGTCGGGAAATATTCGAAAAAAAAAAAATTATTTTTTCTTACCAAAATGTTAGGATTATTTTGCTGATTGTTTTAAGCCTAAAAAAATTTTTTTGCCATCAGTACTTACCGAGATATGGAGGCGTAAAGTTGGCACAATTTGAGCTGCGTATGGCAACATCAGCGAATTCCGCTGACTCGGTAAACTTCTGTTTACTTCTATTCGTAGATTTCTTGTTTTTTTCACTATTTTCTTTTTTTATGTAACTTATGTGGCCTGTGAGACCACAGTAAGGTGGAATGTATATATATACACTCGTTGTTTACACCACAATAACTTCACAAACAATGGTATGTTTATATTGTTTACAAAACTTGTTTACACAAACAAACAACAACAAAAAATGTTCATTACTATTGTTCTATAATATATATACATATGTACACTCACTGAACACTTTCCTAGAACTCCTGCAGCTTGTGGAACTCTGAAACATGGATATAAGCACAGTGGTACTTTACACTCCTCACACATAAAACGAGTGTCTCTGCGTGTTTGTGGGCGTTTTGTGGAATGTTTACAGACAAAACACCTCTTCTGAGCATTTTTCTTGAGAGTAGTAGCAGGCACTTGTATGGGGTAGTGATCACCAGGCCTCATACGAGAGGGCATGTGTTGATAATTTCGTGGGCGCTGGTCTATTGCAGGTGTTGCTCCTTGGTACTTGAATATTATTTGTCTGATGACTGACAAACAAAATTCACCATATTTGGGTTTGTTGTTGGTCTTCAACTTGTAAATGTTATAAGCATTCAGCATGGAAATGTCAAGAAGATAGAAAAAGAGTTTTATGTACCACTTATAACTTTTGCGTACACAATCAGCAAACCCAATCTGCATGTCACATTTGTCCACTAAGCGCATATTGAGGTTGTAGTCCATCACAGCTGCAGGTTTTAGAATGGGTTCATTGGTCTCTCTATTCTGTCTTCCACTGTCTACCATTTCATGTCTGTGAACTGATGTCAACAATGTGACATCACGTTTGTCTTGCCACCGAAATGCCATGATATCATTGGCAGCAAACACCTGCACTTCACCTCTACGAGTGCCAGCGTCAAACCTAGGCATATGTTTACGATTTGCACGCACTGTGCCACACACGTCTGTCATGTTCACTCGCAAGAAATCACTGAGTAAAGGGCTCGTGTACCAGTTATCAGTATATAATATATGCCCCTTACCAAGATATGGTTCCATCATTGTTCTAACCACATCACCAGAGATACCCAATAACTTCATGGTATCTCTCAATGTATTACTGCCAGTGTACACAATTAGATCCAGAACCAGACCACTTTTGCAATCACACAGTACAAATAACTTTATACCAAAGCGTTTCCTCTTGCTTGGTATATACTGCTTGAACGACAGTCTGCCTTTGAACAAAATCAAAGACTCATCAATAACAAGCTTCCTGAAGGGATAAAAATACATACAACACTTTTGTTTCAGGTACATGAACACATTCCTGATCTTATATAACCTGTCGTTTCTGTCAGGCCTTGTTTTATCAGAAAAGTGAAGCATACGCAACGGTATCAAAAAACGATTCACTGGTATAATATCACTAAAACCTGGGGTTGAAATCAGGCGTTCTGTCGACCAGTATGTGGTGACAGTGTGCTTATAAACATGTGGCATAAGCATTATTGTGGCAAAGAACAAGTACATCTCTGCCACAGTTGTGTCCTTCCACTGGTGTAGCCGTGAATTTGGTAAAAGAAGTGTGTTTGCCATGGTGTACTCATAGTATGTGTTGCTTTCCCTGACAATAATGTCCATCAGGGGTTCATCGAAGAATAACTGAAAGCATTCCAGTTCAGTAGCATTGTTCCCAAGTGTACACGATGGCCGTATTCCACTTTGTGCTTCATCAAAGTCATGGGGATTGGGAACAAAATTGTCACCTTGCTGCCAATCCCAGATGCGGTCTGCTGGTGCATACTGGATATTGACAGGTGGTTGTGGTTGTGCAGGTTGTGGTTGTGCAGGTTGTGGCTGTGCAGGTTGTGGTTGTGCAGGTTGTGGAAGTGTGGGGGTGGTTGATGGTGGTTGTGCTGAGTTAGCAGCGTGGGTAGCAGCATGGCCCACTCGTGGTGGCACATGACTCATGCCACTGCCAACACCACCACTACCACCACCTGCCCCATGCACATTACGCATCCCCATTGTAACAATATCGTCATCTTCACTATCAATTCGTGGTGTAGGGCCAAGAGATGTTCTCCGAGATTTACTCCTTTTCCTTGGAATAGCATATGGCACACTACCAGAACGCATGTTGCGTCGTACATATTGCCGCTTCACTGGAGAATAATCTCCCTCACTGTCACCACTAGAACTGCTTTCAATAGCTTTGAAATCACTGTCATCATCACTTACACTGCTCACATCAGAGTCTTCTACACGTTGAAATAGTTTCCTCTTCCGTTCTGGTACAGCACCAGAGGTGGAAGGCTGTGGGTCATCTGGGTTTTCATCACTAATTATGTTATCCTGGGCACTGCTTTCAGTCACATCCTCTTGAAAACCATGGAATTCACTTTCACTGGCACTTCCATCGCTGTTAGAACTATCACTTGGGAAGAGAAGGCCTCCAATTCGCCAGGGAGTGAGGTACTTCTTACCGCCAGGCATGGTGAACAAGGACTACAAACATGGCGCTCCCACAATGCACCACTGGGTCCCCGATTTTTTTCATACTGCGCACACCCACCACGCAGACCCATTCTCTCACATGTAGGCCTATCAGCTTTCTCCCGCTTCATTTGAAGCCGCTAGAATTTAGGCGTATAAATACGTCCAAAACATTGGCTCGTAAGACGTAAATATATGTCCGAAACAGTCAAAGGGTTAACTGAGGTATGACTGTACATGTTATACTGTAGTTTAATAACAAATAATGAACGAAGAAAACACTCAGTGAGTGAGTGGTGGGCGGGCTGGCTGCCGGGTCGGAAGGAAGGTAGTAGGGACGCTCGTGTGGCGGGGAACTTAAATATGATTTGGTGGGTGGGAATTTAGCAGCTGGGAATTTGGCGGCCAGGAATTCGTGAATGTGTGAAGCCCGCGCAAGTGGAAAACGCGAATGTTGAGGGAGACCTGTACTCACCTAATTATGGTTGCAGGGGTCGAATCGTAGCTCCTGGCCCTCCCAGGTAATAGTGAAAGCGTTTCTTTTTTAGGGTCACTCTACATCGGTGGGAGACAGCTGGCGTATTGAAAAAAAAAAAACTTTGTTGGGATCAAGTTTGTTTCTCTGGCTGGTACTTGCATACTTCAGAAAATATATCCCTTGTAATAAATGACTGGCAGCTCTTTCATACAATCTTTTAAAGACTGTGGCCATGCTGATTTGCCAGTATGTAACTGCCAGTTTGAAGCGATGCATACCATCAGCATTACCACAGCATAAAACTGAGAAGTGATCTTTGCTGAGCTTATGGCCTGGTGTCTTTTTCTTGTGCTAAAAGAATCGAGTGCGAGAAGGGTAATGATCACCAAAACAAACCAGTTAAATCAACATTATAAAGTTGAGATAGAAGGAGCCCTTTAATCGCCATCAGATCACTTAGTAATACAGTCAACCCCCGGTGTTCATTAGCGTTGGAGTTCGTTAAAATCGGTGTTCGTTAGGTTTTTTCACAAGAATTTTGGCTAGGTGTTGACGAATCCACTTGGAGTTAGAGATTCGTCCCGGACGTGTACGCGTGGCCTGAGCGGGCCCGGGCACTCCATTCAGCGTCAGTGTGCTATTGTTTACCAGCGAGTGAGCGCCACCCACGCATTCATACCAGATATATTGTCATTATTCCACTGTTTTTAGTGCTTGCAACTGCTAAATAAGCCACCATGGGCCCCAAGAAAGCTCCTAGTGCCAAGCCTGTGGTAAAGAATGTCAGAAATATGGTAGAATTGAAGAAGGAGATCATTGCAAAATATGAAAGTGGAGTTCGTTTGGCTGAGCTGGCCAGGCTCTATGGCAAAGCCCATTCAACCATCTCTTCCATTGTGGCCAAGAGAAAGGAAATCAAGGAGCTGTTGTTGCGAAAGGTGCAAGTATGGTCACAAAACAGAGATCTCAAGTGCTGGAAGAAGTGGAAACTTTGTTGTTGGTGTGGATCAACGAGAAACAAATAGCAGGAGATAGTGTTTCGCAGGCGATAATATCTGAAAAAGCAAGGCAGTTGCATAATGATCTCGTTAAAAAAATGCCTGCAACGAGTTCTGAAGTGAATGAATTTAAAGCCAGCAAAGGCTGGTTTGACAGATTAAGAAGCGTAGTGGCATACCTAGTGTTGCGAGGCATGGTGAGGCAGCCAGTTCTGACAAAAGTGCGGCTGAAAAATATGTTCAGGAATTCGTGGGGTACATAGAGGCTGAACAATTCCAACCCCTACAAGTGTTCGATTGTGACAAAATAGGCCTGTTTTGGAAGAAAATGCCAAACAGGACCTTCATTACACAGGAGGAAAAGGCACTCCCAGGACATAAGCCTATGAAAGACAGGCTAACTCTTATGCTTTGTGCCAATGCCAGTGGTGATTGTAAAGTGAAGCCTTTAGTGGTGTATCATTCTGAAAATCCCCGAGCGTTTAAGAGATACGGTGTCGCCAAGTCTAATTTGTGTGTGATGTGGAAGTCTAACAATAAGGCATGGGTCACTAGGAAAATTTTCTTGGACTGGTTTTATGAAGTGTTTGGCCCCAGTGTGAAGAAATATCTCGAGGAAAATAATTTGCCACTTAAGTGCCTCCTGATAATGGACAATGCTCCTTGTCATCCTCCAGACTTGGCAGAGCAAATTGTGCAGGACTTTAAGTTCATCAAAGTGAAGTTCTTGCCCCCTAATACCACTCTTCTCCTCTAGCCCATGGACCAACAGGTCATTTGCAACTTTAAAAAACTCTACACCAAAGCAATGTTTCAAAAGTGCTTTGATGTGACCGTAGACATGAATATGACCCTAAAAGACTTTTGGAAAGATCATTTCCATATCCTGCATTGTGTAAACCTTATAGGTAAGGCTTGGGAGGGAGTGACTACCAGGACTTTGAACTCTGCCTGGAGAAAATTGTTGCCAGACTGTGTCCTAGAGAGGGATTTTGAAGGTTTTGGGGCTGAGCCTCAGAACCCTGAGCCTGTTGTGCAAGAAATTGTGGAACTGGGCAAGTCCATGGGGTTGGATGTTTGTACCGAGGATGTGGAACAGTTGGTGGAGGAGGACAATGAAGAGATAACCACTGAAGATCTGCAAGAGCTTCAACAGCAACAACAGACCACAGTTCAGGAAAATGGTCCAGAGGAGGAGGAGGAGGAACAGAGATGGAGGAAGGTGCCTTCTTCAATGATTAAGGAGATTTGTGCAATGTGGAGCAAGGTGCAAACATTTATGGATGATTATCACCCTAACCAAGCTGTTGCAGGCCGTGTTGGCCACATGTACAATGACAATGTGGTGTCCCATTTCAGGGATGTTTTAAAGAAACGCCAGACACAGAGCTCCCTGGACAGATTTTTTGTGAGAGAAAGTTCCAGTGACTCTCAACCTGGTCCTAGCGGCATTAAAAGAAAAAGGCCAGTAACCACAGAAAAGAACTTGCCACCTGCAGTGTTAATGGAAGGGGATTTCCCTTTCAAACACTAGCATACTACTCCATCCTCTCCCCTCCTCCCGTCTTCCACACATCAACAACTCTTCAATAAATGTAAGTGACATGTTATTGTACTATTATTTCTTTATTTCTCATAAAATTGTGCGTAATTTAATGTCTATATGTTGTAAAAAAATATTTTATTTTAATACTTTTGGGTGTCTGGTACGGATTAATTTTATTTCCATTATTTCTTATGGGGAAAATAGATTCGGAGTTCGTTATATTCGGTGTTCATTAAGCCCTCTGGAACGGATTAATAACGAGAACCGGGGGCTCAGTGTAATCTAAAGGGCTCAGTTTCTTTTGTGGGTACACTGCTAGCCTTGCTATAGGTTTTTCTGTTAGTCAAGCCATAGTATTGATGGAAACACCATAGCCAACCATCACTTGCCCAAAATTCTATGCCCATATGGTTTGCTAGCTTCTTAGCAACAGGGAACATTTATTGCATAAATGTTTCCATCTCACACTCCAACAGCTTGTTTATTAAAAACTACTTGTCTTCTTTCATTCTTATATAACTCACAAGCCTGCTGGATGCTCAAACTCCTAAAACTCAAAGCCTCCTTTACCCCCTCCATCTAACTATTCCCTGGACAACCCCTACCTCTCTTCCTTCCACACCGGATTCATACATCCTCTATGTCATCCTATCTCTTTCCATCCTCTAAATGCCCAGACCACTTCAACAACCCTTCCTTAGACCTCTAACTTGTATTCTTGGTGACTCAGCAGCTTTTAATTTCTCTGTTCTGAATTCTCTGCATGATATTCACACCACACAATGCTCTTAGGCATGACATCTAATAAAGTTTGAATCATCTACATGTGCAAAAGTGATAGCCTCACCTTGGCCTCACTTTTGCCCCTTCTCTCCTCTGATCCTAGTTGGAGACCTGCTTAGGAGTAATGTAGATAAAAATGCAAGGAACTGTTTTGAGGCTTTGTAGGACCCACAGGGAAAAGACGATGCATATCATATACAGCAGTGTTGACCACATTCTACAAAGACCAGTCTCTTGACTTAAGTGGGTCAAAACTAATGTACCTTTTTACCAGTATCTTTTCACTAAAGGTGTGTATTACTCGCTGATGGGCTACAGCTTCTGGTGCAGGCCACATTCATGGTTTGGGAAGATTGAACTTGGAATTGCCAATTATGGCAAACCCTAATAAATCAAGAGCCCCTCACTGACATCAGGGAATCTTCTTTGAGAATTTCTCCATGGTGTGGGACACTCCCTTGGTATTATGACTCATGTTATTAAATCTTACAGTATCCCACCAGAGAATTGGGGCTTTCCACATAGGTGGCAGGGAATCCTTGGCAGCATATGTTAATGGATTACTCCATTTTCTCAGTATTAAATTTAATGCAGATGTTGTGTTTGCTGAAGTACATCCTTTCCATCTAAACATATTCATATTGCTGCTATTTCCTTTCTAATAACTGGAATTCTGTTTCTTTTCCATGCAACAGTAATACCTATGGGTTTAGCACTTCTCTAAATTCTGCACCAATATTTTATAGGCTAAGCTAGCTTGATATATTAGGAAAGCACTGTTTAAAAATTGATTATCCATTCTTTACCATGATTAAAATGCAAGAAGCTTTGAAAATTTAATGAAATAATATAACCATATGCACCTTCCTTCAAGTCATCCTTGTATACTCAATGTGTAATGTTTTCATTGCAGGTATCCACCGCTATCTACAAAATGATCGTTTGTTTCTGGAGCCCACATTAACTAACAGTAAAGGGAATAGTTTGTGTGTTGAATGTGGTACACCTCAGCCTTCAGAACCTAAGAAAAAACCCTTTATGTATCATATTACTCTTGGGGGAATGAGAGATAGTGACAGTGTAATGGGACCAAGTGACAAAGGCAAAGTTAAACTGGCAGGAAATCTAGACAGTGAAATTAGCAAACATGGTTCCCACCACAGACTTGAAATACCAGGTGACATATCCAAGCATGTATATGCTAGATTAAATAAAAATATAAAGCACATCCTTCCTGGTTGCTCGGGGTACTCTCCAGGTTCCTGGGCTGTAGGTAGATTAGCAAGTGGCTTTCCTCATGCAAGGCGACACCCTAGTAGATCCATGGCACTAGTAGACCATATGGTCTGAGCTTATAAGAATTTAAATTAAGAAGAGATTATAAAATAATTTAGTTAATATCTTTACAGTTCAGAGAGTATGCACACTAATCCTCTGTTCAGGTTTAAGAAATTATGTTTTGTTTTAGAAGTTACTAAAGGCAAAAAAAAAATTTTAAAAATTATGCAAAATTTTTTTACTTTAATTTTTATTCTTTTAATGTAGACAGTTAATAAATCATGCAAACTTGTCAAATTTCTTTTGCAGTTTATGTACCAAATAACAATCATAATATAAATATCAGTAAATTATTAATGTTACATTTACCTTTTAAATGTTTCCATATAGATCTGTGTTACTCATGTAGATCTACTTTTATAAGCACAGCTCCCTCAAATATGCTATAAGTGGTAAATTTTGGCCTAAACATGGAAGAAGGGGTCTGTGTAGTGATTATTATTATAATCAAAAGAAGCGCTAAATCACAGGGGTCATACAGCGCAGCAAGGTAGGGCAGGATGCAGGGAGAATGGATTGTAAAAGGGAGAGGGATGATTAGTAGGGTATGGAGTGCAGCAGGGTAGTGGATAGTGCAAGGATAGACTATAGCAAGAGATTGAGGTAGAAGGGACTGAGGGGAGTGCTAGAGGCATAATCTTCAGAGTTTGTGTAGCAAGTCAGTTTCATGTCAAAAAGTCAATGAGAGAGTCAGGATTAAAGTAGGGCCCATCGGCAAGAAGGGAAGGTAAAGAAAGGGCCGCAGAGCGAAGATGCCGTTGGAGGTAAATTCTGCGTGCTCGTTGATAGAGTGAGCAGTCCAACAGAATATGTCGAACAGACACTGGAACCTGACAATGCTCACAGAGAGGGGCAGGGAGCCTCTCCATGAGATACCCGTGAGTAAGACGAGTGTGGCCGATGCGAAGACGGGAGAGTGTAGTCTCCCAACCTCGACATTGGTGACAAGAAGAAGGCCAGAAACCTATAACCGGTTTAATAGAATGAAGTTTGTTATTTAGCAGGTCAGACCAGCGTTGTTGCCAACGGGTGCGAAGGTGGGTAGCAATGACCGCAAAATAGTCCGTGAAAGGAACACCTCTATATGAAACTGGAAGGTCATGTACTGCTGACCGCGCAGCAGTGTCTGCCTGTTCATTGCCCTGAACGTCAACATGACCAGGGACCCAACAAAAAACAATATCTTTGTGCTTGCTAAAGATACGGTGTAACCAAAGTTGGATACGAAGAACTAGGGGGTGAGGTGTATCAATTTTACGGATAGCCTGTAAAGCACTAAGGGAGTCTGAAACGACCACAAATGGTGACACAGGCATAGATACAATACGGATAAGTGCCACAAGAATGGCATACAATTCAGCCGTAAATATGCTAGCCGAGGGTAATAGATGCCCTCGTACGACGCTGTCCGGAAACACGGCTGCGAATCCGACGCCATCAGATGACTTTGAACCATCAGTGTATACTGCAATGGCATGGGAATGAGAACGGAAGTGGTCTAGAAAAAAAGAGCGAGAAGCCGCAGTAGGTAGTTGGGCTTTTGCACAAGGTAGAGAAATAGAACAGACACGGACAGCAGGAACTTCCCAAGGGGGTAGGGAAAAGGGAGATGTCACATGAACATATAGAGGTGGTAGCTGAAGGGAAGATAAGAGTGAATGTAGACGAAGGGAAAAGGGACGAAGTAAACAGGGGCGACGGACAAATAAAGAGCGCCTACTAACATCTGTGACAATCCTATATATGGAAGGATTGTGGAGGTCATGGGAGCGAACATAATAGCGAATGCAATGTGCATCACGACGATCGGACAAGGATGGAATGTTCGCTTCTACATAGAGGCTCTCAACCGGGAAAGAACGAAATGCACCAAGGCATAAGCGTAATCCTTGGTGATGGATGGGATTAAGGATGGAAAGAGTAGCAGGGGAGGCCGCCGAATATATCTGGTCACCATAGTCGAGTTTCGATAAAATTAGGGCTGAATGTAGACGAAGGAGAGTTCTACGATCAGCTCCCCTGAAAGATGTGCGAGGGTTTTAAGGAGGTTCAGCCGGCTGTGACAAGTTGCCTTAAGAGAGGTAATGTGAGATTTCCAGGACAATCGACGGTCAAACAGGAGGCCGAGAAACCTGACTGTATCACGTTCTGGAATACGTGAGCCATATAGGTACAATGGATGATCAAAGACCACTGAACATCTAGTAAACATAATTTGATGAGTTTTGCCACTAGAAAATTTAAACCCGTGAGTGGTGGCCCAATCAGAAACCCGGTTGATGGCATGCTGGAGGGAAACTGCAATGAGGTGACAATCAGCACCTGCACAAGCTATAGCAAAGTCATCCACATAGAGCGATGACCAAATATTGGATGGGAGAACAGATGCTGGATTATTTATAGCAAGCAGAAAGAGTGTTGTGCTCAGAACACAACCCTGGGGGACACCTTCAGCTTGGACAAATTACAGGGAAAGCTCATTACTAACCCGGACACGAAAATATCTGTCAGTTAAGAAGGCCTTAAGGAAGAACGGTAGGTTTCCTCGGAGGCCTAAGGAGTGGGCCTGGGCCAAGATATTAAATCTCCAAGTTGTGTCATAAGCCTTCTAAAGGTCGAAAAAGATGGCGATAACCAAGTGGTTATTAGCAAAGGCATTACGAATATACGTATCCAAGCGCAGTAAGGGGTCAATGGCAGAACGGCCTTTACGAAAGCCATATTGACTTGGGGAGAGACTATTGTGCGTATCTAAATACCACATCAAACGTCTATTAACTAGACGTTCCATCACCTTGCAAACTGCACTGGTAAGAGCGATGGGACGATAGTGGGAGGTATTACGTCCCGTAGTACCCGGTTTGCGAAAAGGGAGAACAATAGCAGACTTCCACAGCTGGGGAAGAACTCCTTGCGACCATATAAGATTATAGATTCGTAAGAGGACAGTAAGAGCAGACTGATGTAAATGCTGTAGCAAACGAATATGTATGCTGTCTGGCCCAGCTGGCGATGATCGGCAAGCAGAGAGAGTTGCCTCCAGTTCTTGAAGGGTAAAAGGCACATTATAAGATTCTTCTCTAAAAGAAGAAAAATCTAAGGGCTTTAACTCGCTGGCAGACTTAGAAGAAAGGAACGAGGGGCATAGATGAAGCCCCTGAGAAATGCAGACCAGATGATTACCAATTTCAGTGGCAACTGCAAGAGGGTGTACAATATCGACACCGGCCGAAGGAAGCCGAAGTGACAGTAGAAACGTAATCTCGCCAGCAAGTGCGTTTAGCGTCACGTATGACATGGCGAGCAATAGCTCTCTTCTGCTTAAAATCAAGGAGTCTGTGTGGTTCTGTTATACCGATACCTGCCCCACGCAGTGCGTTTCAAACATACTGCCCGAGCACAAGCAGGAGACCACCAAGGCACGCACTTCTGAGAATGCTTGCCCGAGGTTTGGGGAATAGAATGTGAAGCCGCTGTGAAGATGGAGGACGAAAAGAGAAGTAAAACCTCATCAATGGAGGACTAGGAAGGAACCTCATGAAAGGCAGTAAGATGTGCGTAAAAGTCCCATTTTGCTCGGTCAAATTGCCAGCGTGGGCAACAAGGAGGTGGAAAAAACGAAGGGGACTTAAGGATGATTGGGAAATGATCGCTGTCATGTGAGTCCGGAAGGACAGACCAGGTGAAGTCAAGGACTGTTGAGGAAGAGCAGATGGAGAGATCGATACAGGAGAAAGAATGAGTTCGAGGATCAAAATGGGTAGAAGTACCTGTATTTAAAACATGGAGGGGGAGAGAAGCAAGAAATGCCTCCAACTGAACGCCACGGGAGTCACAGTGCAACCCTCCCCAGAGAAAATGGTGTGCGTTAAAATCGCCAAGTAACAGAAGGGGTGGCTGTAAGGAAGAAACCAGAAAATCAACATCTGGGATAGATAATGCCCACGAAGGGGAGAGATATAAAGAACAGTGTGTGTACCACTTATTCAAGTGGATATGGACTGCGGTGTAATGTAAGGAAGAAGGAACATAGAGCTGATGGTATGGAACACCAGTGTGTATAAGAAAAGCACTCTCGTTTAAGGTTCCATCGGAAAAAGGATCTGATGAATATAACAAATCATAGCCTGAAAAGGGCCTGATAACAGTGGATTGTAATTTGGGTTCTTGCAAACAGACCCCAACAGGAAAAAACTGGGAGAGCAACACCTGAAGTTCACCCCGGTTACCCCTGAGGCCTCGGATATTCCACTGCAAATAAGCCATGATTTAGTATGGAGAGAAAGATATAAGTCAAAGAGAGAGGTATCTATGGACTAGGGTTAGAAAAGTCCACATGTGGAGGCAGCGGAAGACTCGTAATCAGAGAAGGAGTGGGACGCTGTGAAGGAAGTAGGGGTGTAGATGAAGAGAGAGGAGGAGGAACCGAAGGTGGAGTGGTATCCATCAACGTTCCAGACTCTGCAATAAATTCTGCAATAGCTTCCAGATTTTTGGAAGACAAAGATGCAGAATGTGGGACTACATTAGAAATGGAAGGAGAGGGAGCAACCATCGGGGAAACTATAGACTGTATGAAAGTAGAGGGCGAGGAGATGGAAGAGGAAACGGTCGAAGGAGCTTGGGAGGGGACAAGGGACGAAGAAATTGTACGAGGAGGAGGATGAACCTCCACACACATTACAGAACTAGTCGAAGGCGAAGAACCCAGCAATAGGGATTTTTTGCCAGGCTTATGAGAAGAAGGGGGGAGCTGAGGTTTAGGCAAAGGACAAGGACGTGTAGAATCAGAACTGTGCGAGTGAGTAGAGGAAGGAGTGTGGACAGTATGGGATGCCGAGGTAGGGACCTCGGAGCCAAGAACCTCAAAAGGATTCGAGACAGGGGTGACTGAGGATGTTGTAACTACAGAGGAAGTCGAGGAAAATGGGACCCCAGAAGTGGGGCGTCGTTTAGCAATGCAAGAATAGGAAATACAGGGAAGTCTTCCTTGAAGGCGTAGATGAGAGACGGCCATGGCATATGAGAAGCCTTCCACCTCTTTGAGACAACGGATTTCCCACTCATTCAGGTAAACCTGACAACGGCGAGAGTACGATGGATGTCTCATGACAGTTAAGGCAAGAGGGAGGTAGAGTACAAGAAGAACTGGCATGGTCGTCAGCACCACAGACTGGGCATTCGGCCATGGACCTGCAATATTTCGCTGGATGACCAAAATGCCAGCAGTTTCTACACTGCTGTGGTGTAGGGATCACCTTTCGAACTTGTAAACGTTGACCTGCAATGTAGACGGAAGGTGGGAGTTCACGGCAGTCAAACGTTAAACGAGACATATTGCAAGGATAACGTCTTCGCTTATTGGTAGGGAGGAAAAAAGTGTCAACCTTAAGGATAGGGAGTTCTTGAAGCTCAAGCTGCTCCAAAATGTCTTCACCACATGTCTGGAAATTCCGTTGGACAATGGTGTGGGGTAAAATGACAGTACCACTACAAGAATTAAGAGAATGATGCTTGTCAATAGTGATAGGAATAGTATCTATGGTCGTAAGAAGGCAAAGATCACGAGTTGGCCAGCATTCCCTGACCGTGATGATGCAAGTGCCACTCTTGAGAGTGTGAAAAGAGATATCTTTGCCTACATGGGAGGAGAGCTTTTACCAATACTATGATCGGAAAGATAGGTAGTTGGAGTAGTCGGTCTTAGAGTAAAACTTTGTCTATTGAGTAGTGTGAAACAAAGTATCTAAGGACTGCGCGATGTGCTAGTCATTTCTGAGATGAACAGAAGGAAGTGTCGAATCGTCTTGTAAGGGTCTTGGTCGTTGGGTGTGGGACCGGGGTCAAAATTGCCGCACCATCGAGGGAGAAGCCGGAATCAAGGTCAGAGAAGAGCGAAGGTCAGATGTACAAAAGGGCCAGTCGGGTCCCTGGGACCTGAAGCAGGTGAAACTGGTACCTGCTTCAGGTACAGGGTATTGGGGTTGTCCAAGAGTTATCCATTAACAAGTTGGGGTCAGAACTAGGTGCAGTATCAAGGCCCGGGGTAGAGTCAGGGATTGGGGCATCCATGGTTGGGTTATTTCTTTCTTTTTGTTTTTAAGAAAAAAAGAAAGAAAAATAAAAATAAAAAAAAGAATAAAAAAGGGGGAACGTGGAGGAATAGTCCTAGAGGAATGAAAGGCGAAATCCTCCGCGCCCAAGAGGACCTCAACACCACAAGTAGTGCAGATGCTGCATGGAACCCGTGCCATTCCCTACCCTCACGCCAGTAAACCAGCAACCCGGGGATAGCAGCCTACATCCACCGAGCCACCTCGGCAGACAAAAGAGGGCGGCGGATATCCGCCACAAAGCATACCGCCTTCGGCCACCACCCCGGAATCCAAAGGTGGCCTCCAAAATACACCCGCCCGAAAGATACCCAAGGCCACTCCCCGGAGACGGAGGGGGATTGGGACATCCCCAGGCGATCCAGATTCCAAGGCAACTACACCACCGCCAAGAACCTCGACAGAATGGGAATGGATCACGGACTCTTCCCCTACCTAGGAACTAGAATGCCTGTGGAGGAAGCTCCTAGGGTAAAAATGGGAAGGAAATAAGGGAGGGATGAGGAGGAGGAGGGGAGGAGGAAAGAGAAAAGGGAGGATGGGGAAGATGGGAAAGGGAGGGGGATTGGGGGGGATTGGGTTTCGGTCTGAGGAAGAAGACCAAAGGCCCAAACCTCAGACCGATAGCCTCTTTACCTTGTCCTAATACCTATCTTTCAGACCATAGTATTGGTAAGGCTCTCCGCCATGTTGGTAAAGACATCCATTTCACGTCTCAAGAGCGGCACTGATCATCACGGTCCAGAATGCTGGTAAGCTCGTGATCTTTCTCTTCTTACAACCATAGATTCGGGCTCCTGTTACTATTGACACACCATTCCCTCAATTCTTGTTGTGGTTCTGTCATTTTGCCCCCACCATTGTCCAACGGAATTTCCAGACATGTGGTGATGACAATTTGAGCCGCTTGAGCTCCAAGAACTCCCTATCCTTAAAGGGGACACTTTGTCCTCCCCCCAATAAGCGAAGACATTATCCTTGCAATATAGCTAGTTTAACGCTTGACTGCTGAGAACTTCCACCTTCGGTCTACATTGCAGGTCAACGCTTACAAGTTCAAAGGTGACTCTACACCACAGCAGTGTAGAAACTGCGGGCCCTTTTTGGTCATCCAGCAAAATATTGCAGGTCCATGGCAATGCCCAGTCTGTGGTGCTGACGACCATGCCAGTTCTTCTTGTATCTACCTCCCTCTTGCCTTAACTGTCATGAGGCACATCCTTCGTATTCTCGCCGTTGTCAGGTTTACCTGAATGAGCGGAAATTTGTTGTCTCAAAGAGGCGGAAGGCTTCTCTATGCTATGGCCTCCTCATCTTCGCCCAAGGGGAAAATTCCTGTATTTCCTATTCTCGCATTGCTAAACGTCGCCCCTGGGGTCCCAACTTTCCCCGGCTTCCTCTGTGGTCGCCCATCCTCAGTCACCCTGTCTCGAATCCTTTTGATGTTCTTGGCCCGAGGTCCCACCAGTTCCTACTGTCCACACTCCTTCCTACTCACCCCACAGTTCTGAGTCTACACGTCTCGTCCTTCACCTAAACCTCAGCGCCCTTCTTATAAGCCTGGCAAAATCCCTACTGCCAGGTTCTTCGCCTCCGACTAGTTCTGTAAGTGTGGAGGTCTCATCCTTCCCTCATACACACCTTCATCCCCTGTCCCCTCCCAAGTCCCTACGACAGTTTCTCTTCTATCTCCTCGTCCTCTACTTTAGTACAGTCTATAGACTCCCAGATAGTTGCTCCTCTCTTCCATTTCCTAATGTAGTCTCACATTCTGCATCTTTGACTTCCAAACACTGAAGCTATTGCAGAATATATTTCAGAGACTGACCATGATGGACACTACTCCATCTGAGTTTCTCATCTCTTCTTCGTCCAACCCCCCTCCTTCCTTCACAACGCCCTCCTCCTCTCTGATTACAGATCTTCCGCCTGCCTCCACACGTGACCTTTCTAACCCTAGTCCATAGCTTCCTCTCACTTCCACTTATATCTTTCTTCCATAAATCATGGCTTATTTGCAGTGGAATATCCGAGGCCTCAGGGTAACAGGGTGAGCTTCAGTGTTGCTCTCCCAGTTTTCCGATATTGGGGTCTGTTTTCAAGAACCCAAATTGCAATCCACTTTGGCCCTTTTCAGGCTATAATTTGTTATATTCATCAGACCTTTTTCCGATGGAACCTTTAACTAAAGTGCTCTTTTTATACGCACTGGTGTCTCATACCCAGCTCATGTCCCTTCTTCTTATTAACCCAGCCCGATCCACTTGGAATAAGTGGTATACACTCTGTTCTTTAATTCTTCCCTTCAAGGGCATTGTCTATCCCAGATGTTGATTTTCTGGTTTCTTCCTTACCCACCCTTCTATTACTTGGCGATTTTAACGCGCACCACTTTCTCTGGGGAGGGTCGCACTGTGACTGTGGCATTCAGTTGGAGGCATTTTTGCTTCTCTTCCTCCATGTTTTAAATACGGGTACCCACCATTTTGATCCCGAACTCATTCTTTTCTCCTGCATCGATCTTTCCATCTGCTCTTCATCAACTGTCCTTGACTTCACCTGGTCTGTCCTATCGGACTTACATGACAGCCATCATTTCCCAATTATCCTAAAGTCCCTCTGTTTTCCTCCACCTCCTCACGCCCACGCTGGCAATTTGACCGGCGAAATGGGACCTTTATGCACATCTAACTGCCTTTCATGAGGTTCCTACCTCGCCTCCATTGATGAGGTTTTACATCTCTTTTCGTCCTCCATCTTCACAGCGGCTTCACATTCTATTCCCAAACCTCGGGCAAGCATCCTCAGAAGTGCGTGCCTTGGTGGTCTCCTACTTGTGCTCGGGCAGTGCGTTTGAAACACGCTTCATGGGGCAGGTATCAGTATAACAGAACCACGAGAGATCCTTGATTTCAAGCAGAAGAGAGCTATTGCTCGCCGTGTCATAACGTGATGCTAAAACGCACTTGCTGGCAGATTACGTTTACTGTCACTGGTTCCTCGATGAGTGCAGTCTGAAGAAAGTGGAAATTGAGGGAAATTCTCCCGACCCGGCTCCTGTTCTTCAGGTTGCTGTGTCGATATAGCACACCCTCTGCCGTGCCACTGAAATTGGTAATCATCTCTGCATTTCTCATGGGAAACATCTATGCCCCTCGTCCTTCTCTTCCTAAGTCCCAGCGAGTTAAAGCTCCTTAGATTTTTCTTCTTAGAGAAGAACCTATAATGTGCGTTTTTACCTTCAAGAACTGGAGGCAACACACTCTGCTTGCCGATCATCG